>CAODLS012563981.1:0-34608 GCA_948243855.1 Flueggea neowawraea
CAAAAAGCAATGTGAAGAGGTGGAACATGAATTGTGAATCAGAGATCACATGTAGTACTGGTTTCTTGAAAGGAAAACATGTTACAGGTTCAGAATTACCAAGCATCGAGGTTTATGTTACAGGTTCCTTCTCAGGAAATCACATCATATTAACCAAGACTTTGCATCTTAATTTTCGCAAGAAGCACAACAGGAAGGGCGTTTTGGATTCTATTCCAGAGTGCGAGTCAACTGAAACTGCCAGGGATGTGCCTCCTGAGCATGATCTACAGGTAACCACAATCAAGTGTTTGGTCACAAAACTTAGAATTATTTATTTTGATTATTAATGTTCATAGGTGAAAAAATAATGGCATTACAACCGTGTTCTTACATTTTATAATGTATCATCATTAATCCAGATTCAAAACCTATGTTTTGAGTTATTGTAGACGGTGGTTGTGATTCAAAAAACATAGGAAGGGAATTTTATGCTGGCTTCTGAGCTTGTTATGGTCGAATGTGCTTCCTATCATGAGACATTTTTATAGTCACAACAAATAAAAAGGCCCATACTGGGTAGCAATTGATGCTAAGACGGGGAAAGGGTTCTTATCTGGATGTGGGAAGTAGTATGGGCAGGGCACAGTTTCCAAATAGTGACAGAGTACATAATTGTCCCTTTTTTAGGCCTGTTGTTTTGTTTTCAATATCCTTCCTCTACCAGATATCAACATCAATGGTGATCACCTGTGAGCCACGTGGAAATTGTGTCCTAATGCAGGCCCATTATCTCTCTGCCATTTGTGGGACTTCACTGCTTGCCTTTGCTTCTGCATCATGTGTGCTTCGCAAGTTCATGTTTGCTCATTGATGGGGCAAAGTGCTTTGTCTGTGCCTTGATTCATATACAATTTGCAGAGCTAATTTGGTTTTGAACCTTATTAAGAAACCTTATTATGATTGAGAATTTGTTATCCAAGATTCGTGCTGCAAATAAATATATAGATGCAAGATGCTTGAATTTGGAGATAGTTTTCTACCTTTGCACGGTGTCCTGAAAAAACAATTAACTTTGCCGGGTTTCAGAAAGTGTGTTGTCCATGGGGAGGCCTCCTTTAGTTGAATAGACCTCTAATAATCTGTTTCCTTAATGGTTTAATCCACAGCAGATCCAAACGAGAGACTTGCATCCTCACTGTTTGCACTTAAGCTTTAGAATCAAAAGTTTACATATTTCATGCATTTTCAAACTCTCCTTTAGTAATCTTTCTTAAATTCATGTTTCTTTCTTCAATATGCAATTTGTCATGGTTACCACATTCATATTGGGTTTGATTTGCAGATGGATGAGTACAAATGTTACAAACTAAATAATGAAGATTACAGCAACATGTACTGGGGGAGAACAGAGTACATGGATGGTGAAGATGGTGAACTATCCTGGTTCAATGCCGGCATGAGAGTTGGTGTAGGTATCGGGCTTGGCATTTGCGTTGGGATCGGGATAGGGGTAGGCTTACTGGTTCGAACGTACCAATCAACCACCCGAAACTTCAAAAGACGGCTTGTTTGATCTGTTGATACTTCTCAAACTTCTTGACCCGTAAATCCAAAAGCAGCTAACGTTCTTGACTGAAGATTTTGACCGAGTTAGTTGTCTACGTAGCTGACAGTCATTTTGTGTTTTTGCGTTTTTGGGCTGAAATTGTAGCATATGATAAAGATGTCTGTTCAGGAGGACATATAATCAGTCCCTGCCAAGAGGGGAAGGACCAACTGTTCTTTACATTGATGTCTAGGTTTAAACCTATGTAAAAGTTTTTATGAGTCACATTTCCCTGTAAATAAATTCTGTTTCAGAGAAGTGAAGATGACATGTGGTGTCTTTAGTAACATCTTTTCCGATATCAAATTAACTACAGCTGTTTTAATCGAGAATGCATATTATGCCAATATTTGTAATAGTTAAGTTGGCAAATCCAGATCATAATCTCGTCCACAACAGAGGATTTCTGCATGAAAACAGTGTGACATGCTAGTTTCCTGTCGTTGGCTGATCCATTGGTTCAGGAACCACCTCGGCTCCATGATGCTTGTTAGTGTTAGCAATATGTTGAAGCTGCTTGTCAAATCCCCAAAATGCTGCATTCTTTGCATCATCTTGAGTCATCAATCTCGAGAACTCTTCATGGTCGTAGTTCAAGATGGTTTTTCCTCCAAACTCGGATGGAAGATTTTCATCATCGAAATATGATTTCATGAGCTCCACACTATCAGGATTCTTAGGATAGACGAACTTCACTTTCTGGAATGTTTTTGCATCCAAGAAGTATTTGACAATCTGCACGGATGGAAGTAGGATATATTGTTGGTATGTCTTCTTAGAAGAAGAAAATAACGATTAGATATTGCCAACTTTCGTGCCAGTATCAATTTCGAATAGAAATGTTCATCTTGCTGTAATGAAATGGCTAAAGTTACAGAAAAATCATAATTTACCAGTCTCAAAAACCTTCAAAAGCACTGGAAAAGCGCTAGATGGAAAAAATATGTTTAGCAACAATGTTCATTGTTTTATAGATACTTTAGTCAGCCATTCAATCTTATAATGGCTTTGTGAATGCTATATATTTTGAGAAAAGAATGATCAAGAAGAGTGGAATCATACCTTCCAAAATGCTTCAAAAATTCGAGGGGGATTGTAAAGAAATGCTATGGCTAGCCTCTCAGGATAATGGTTTTGTAAGATATTAATAGTATCACGAGCAGATTTTACAGGCACGTTGTTGGTCAATGACCATCCTGTAAAATCTATCAGCCATGCCATTTGGTCCTGACCTTCTGGAAGGTTAAGGACTGCATTCTCCAAGAGATAAACTAGATGTCTCAGCTGATTATCTAATGATTTAGTGTTCTGCAGAAGTTGCAATGGTGTTAACATTTAAACAAGCTATAAGAATTTGAAGCATGAATCATCAAAATGCAATACCTGCATTCCTGGTCTGAGTATAAGAACAGTCCGTCCTTGTCGGTCATGAAAATTTGCTCTGTATATTTTTCCAGTGACACCTTCCGTTTCAACTTCAGGCTGACAACAAAATCCATGTCAGATGGCAAGAAAATTTTGTAAACTCTAAGAATCGCAAAGAAGCCTTTTGTAATTTTTAGCTTTAAAACGTTGATCTCCTCTTACCCATCGGATTTCCTCAGGCTTGTAAGTTGACCTCCATTCAAGTGTCAACTTCTTTGATTTCTCCACATTCCAGCCGCGAGCTTCCAAATATCTTCTGAAGCACCCATCACTGCAGTACTGAAGACTGCTCCCAGATAGTGGCCCAATTGCAGTCTTAAGCTCATTCATCTACACACATTTAAAAGTATTGAAGACTTCAATATAATTTTCCATGTATTGCAGATAGAACATGATGTTAAGTTCAGAGTACTAGTTAAACAAGAGGGCATTTCTCAAGACCGATTACCTTGGACTCGTGATGATCTGTATCATTCTACTGATCATGATAAGAATTATTACGACGGCGAAACATTGCGATCAAATAACCTATCTCACAACTGCAAAACGTAACATTCAAATTCTCTTCAAAGTATACTAATTGTGGATCGATTAACTTAGCAGCATTGTATCAATCCATCTGCAGAGGGCATGAATGACAACATTGCCGGAAGATTTCTCTTACAACCCCAAATCTCTTAAACCAAACAAGCAGTCAACACGCATAACAGCAGCAAGAGCAATAATTTACAAGTTAGGAATCAGTGTAAATAGAAACGTAATCTCAATAAGAAATCAAACCCAATTTCGAACAAACATAGAATCTCAATGTGAAATTATCACAATTTTTTAACAAGAAAAGCAATATAATCAATAAACAAAGACCGACATGCAGATTGTAGGTTATTCCCACTCTAAATTATAACATCTCGACAGAAACCTGACACAAAGTTTGCATCGTTTTCTTATATAATTCGCACAAACCTCAGATTGGAGTAGGTAGGACTCGAAACGGCAAGCAATTGAGATTTGGACCAAATATCTAATCACTGCTAGGCCGAAACCAAAAGACAAAAAAAACGAAAAACAGAAAGATCATAGCTAAGAAAAAAATGATGAAACAGTTGGAGGCCTTTGAGTAGTGGAGCACTCATTTGAGAGAGAGAGAAACAACACTAAGAAATCGAGAAAATACATTACTTTCGGTTCCGCCATTGTTAATACATTTAATGAGGCATAAGAAATTGAAGAACACAAGCAATATTAGTTGAGCAAATAGGTCTAAATAAATTGGGGGTACAGACGCACAGTAGACATTCACTACACAAACATTGACATTTGTACTCCCACTATAGCGTAATGGTCCACCAGCCAATTACAACAAAAAGAACAAAACAAAAAGTAGTGAAAAGAAACCAAGAAGCCATCTGATTCGCTGATTTCCACCATCATCACCAACAAGCGTGCGTTTGGGGCTTAGAAAGAAAGGGGTAGCAGAGGTATCCAGAAGCGCCAAAGTTGAAACTAGTCCCTTCCATGAGTTCCACCCACTGGAAATCCATTCATCCATAAAGACTGCTCTCTCTGATATATGCTGCCACTGATGACCAACCACAGTTACACCTGCGCGCTGCAGCCATTCAATTTCACATTGATATACTTCCCCATTATTCTGAAATTAGTTGCCAAATATTTAAATAGAATCCAGGTGGATTCGAACCACCATCCTCTCAAGATTATTGACTTGAGCGCTCTTTCCACTTGAGCTATGGATCCAGCTACGGTGGCCAATGATAAACCAACCATACGGATTTACCATTGCCTAGAGTACCAAGCACTTCGATCTGGTTTTACTCCCTACCATTACCTCCATTAGGTAGAATATAGCTCCATTTGGCAATTACAGTACTTTACTAATCACTTGGCTACGTTTCTGCTCCACATCACTTACCAGGCTACCTGCATCTCCCCCAGTCCACACTACCTCGCAGTTAGGCCGCCCACCACTGGTATCTTACAACATGATCCACACGCTCGAAAAATTTCAACACTTGCGTTTACCAAAAAAAATCTCTAACGATTGATATTTGATAGTACACAATGGTATCAAAAACGGGGAAGGTATGGTAACGACGGAGGTGGAAAGCATAATCAATTTTTCTCGAGGAAAGATCATTGTGTAATTATTAAAAATATATAAGATATCAACTTTTAATATTTAAAAAATTTATACATAACTTCCCACCTCAACCTGAAGGTTAGAAAAAATGAGGTAAAAACAAAGACTAAAAAGATGGAGGAAAGCTATTTTGCAAAATTCAACTTTCTAAAAATAATCAAAAGTTCATAACGAAGTTCCCAAAGGCCTCCTCAAACCATATTTATGTCCAAAATAATAACCTATATGGTATAATTAAGTAAAAAAACCAAAACTAATCTGGCATGGTTTTCATTAACCATTCCAATATTGAAGTGGCAGGCTACGAACTTATAAGAAAATAATCGACGTGAAGCCATAACTTTGATACATTAATTAAACCAAAGCAAGCCAACACAAAAATCAAAGGTGATTGAATGCCCTCTCAGGTTCAACAATACCATACCTGTCTCCAGAGAATTACAGAAAACAGATAAGTTGAACAGCCAAAATACCATATAAATGACCCCGTGTTACTTCAGAGCCTGCCTGAAAATTCACCCACCATCAAAAACGGACATCTCAACAATATAAGCAATGAGGAAAGCAAGCAATTGCGTACCTTGTTATATTCAATATAACTGCATCAAAAAATTGACCATCATTACACAAGCACATACAATTTCACAACCTTTGCTTCAGAAAAAAATATGCTACTTAGATATACTTCCCTCATATGCTCAACAAGACCGGGTTATCCCAGAAAAAAGATGGAGAAAATAACACTAGGTAGAAATTCATAAAACAACATATTGTAGACAGCTGGATATTGAAGCTCATCTGACATGGCTACAGCAGTGTCAAGAAAACAAGCACAATGAATCGGATCTCTGGCAAAAAAAGCACAACAAATTGAGGTTTGTACTACTACATAGTCCTGAAGCTCTTCTGCAATCAAAACTAGTATTTCTCGCTGGTGATATGGCATTTGCAGCAATGGACACAGCAAAAAGTAGGACGCCACGCTGTACAAAGATGGAAGATGAGGCACCAGTTACCTGCGCTCACAATTATAACTGATCAACGCCACCACATCGACAAATACAAAAGGACTACGTAACAAGCAGGCATTAACTCACCGTCCCATCTAAGCAAACACCACTTCAGAGTTTTCAGCATATTCAAATTGAACTCCTCAGAAGCCACCATTGCAGCAGACAAACAGCACGAGCAGCAGCTTCCACAACCCCAAGCAGCAGCAGCAAAATTGAAAACCAGGCCACGCAATTGATACAAATCACGGACAGTGCTGGGAATGAAGAAAACCATACAAACCCAATACAACATATACATGTAGTACTAGTACATGCTTCAACCCCAAGATTGCTAACACGTTTCCATGTCCAAAAGAGACACGGACAGCCCTAAATGATACAAAAAATTTAGGAAAATACACAGAACCAAAAGCCAACCCAAACATTGGGGAGAGCACTGATTCTACAGGAATTCAATTTAGATATCCATAATAATTCTTTTGATGCAAAATATAATAATAAGTAAACTGATATATTTCCCACCAACGCACTGCATAATTTAAAGATCTTAGACGCATTCACAATTGCAAAATCATTAGTTCGCATACTGACTTGGCAATTCAACAATCCATGCACCATCCTCTTTGCTATATTGTATGAATCGTCGGGAATTGCTTTATGGTATGGATAGAAAGGGCATGGTAGTTGCGACGAATTAGCCAAATAAGCCTCTCGAATTCCAGTAGATAGTGTAATATTTAAATACATTGAGACGTATTATGAACAATGGCCTATAAATAACTCCAACATTAAAGACATATTAACACTGTATAGATGCCACTCGTGAATTTATTAAGAGTGCAATGGAATCAAGGTTGCACAGACCATGATTTATGAATAATTATCTGAAAGATATTATTTTTTCTATTAAACCAATTCGAGAATTGGAGTGTGGTAAATTGGTTATAAGTGACTCAATTTTCAGTGCAGATGTGTGCTGTATCTCCTATTCCATTAGCAATGGTGAAAATACTCCCCAATAAGCATGGATTACTAAATAACAAAATTTTAGCATGCACAATAATAAACCGAGAATAGGCTATTAAATCGATAGGAGAATTTGTACCTTTGTGTGGTGAAATTGTGGAGCAGAACAGTCATTCCAAGCATCTTGTTTAACGCTGATAGCAAGTGTGGCTCATCCAGCAGAACGACAGAATAGTGCAGTGGAGAAAATAAATAGAGACAGAGAGAGAGAGAGAGAAGGGAAGAAGAGACGCACGCACACAAGGGGGGAGAGCCGGGGGATAAATAAAAATAAAATCCCCGTGCCATCTCCCCCCGAAACCACACAAGAAACAAATTTTATTATTTTATTGACCCGCCATGCAAGCGCACCTGACATGGCAAAGGCCAGGAGACATACACAACAAATAAACATAATCACTCCCTCTTCACATCTTTCTTATCAGCCCTCACTCATAAAAACTATCATCATCCTATCATCTACCAGATTCAGAGTCTCACCTTATCGGACATACGTGATTTAATATAACATGCATATTATTTAATAAATTATTTAAAACCAACCATATTTATAGCAGCATACAGTTCCGCTGCCTTGTGACCTTCACGATATCAGCTGGTCTCAACAGCTTCTTCATCGATCATCATGTGTGTACTCGCAAGATCCGTAACGTCAGCCGCGACGCTGGAGTCACCGTCCCCCTACGGTTACAGAGATCAAAACAAGCTCAAGGATGTTCAGATCTCCAACCTCAGATCCAACAATAGGTCGACGGATCATATCCAGGCCATCTCGATCAGCATCTAAACAAAGCACAAGAAAAACATAAAAAATCAACACAAATAGAATAGACAAATAACTGGATGAATCACATATGAAAACAAACAAAACTACCTCTACACATGGATCAATCTATCTCGACCTCAACAGATCTGGACTGCGGAGCCATAATAGCAACAACAGATCTTCTGCAGCCGATAGAACTCCAAGGCAGCTGCGGACAAGGCCAGAGTTCAAGGAGGAGAGAAACCATGCTCAAAAGGTAGATCGCCAAACGATCTGCTCAGATCGGTAAAGTAGGTGAACATCAGAGGAAGGTAGAGAGCTCAGGATGGTAGAGATTGAAATCTTCATAAGAAGGCAAACGGTGGTTGAGAATACGAAAAATGAAGCTCGCGGTTGTGGTATATATAGGAACAAACACCGCCTTGGCGCGTGATGACGTGACAGAGGAAGGAAAAGTATAACAAGAAACCCTAGGTGATCCTACGGCTGTGATTATTTGAGTAAAGATAAATCAATGGTTGGAATTATTTGTTAAAAAGGATGAGTTTAGGCGGTGCGATTTGTAATACGGACAGTTGTTTATGGCAGAATGGACATTAAGGGAGTATTTATTTGCTGAGAAGTTTCTCGATTTATGGTTTTTGACTTGTATAGGATTTTTTTGGTCGTGCCACGTGTTTTGTGTGATACCTTGTCGTTTGGTAGCTGAAGGAACGTGTGCTCTCGTCTGGAATAATTAATCAATAATGCTGTAATCTTTAAGTAATTAGGTATATTATGTTTAATTTATTTTGTTTAAAATTTGAGCAAGTTGAGCCGATTTCAAAATTAATTTGGATTTGATTGATGAAGGGATGGGCTATACCCCTTTTAGCACAATCTCATTTATCTAATTTTAATAGAGTTGATGAATCCACATAAACATCATTTTAATTTGCCAATACATTAAAAACCACACAAGTCATTTATCAAGCCATTTTTCATTAGCCAAACCACCCAAGCTACTGTTTTCTCTCTCTCCCTCCCTCCCTCCCTCCCTCCCTCCCTCCCTCTCAGGCTTTTATTCGGTGTTCTCTTTCTCACTCCACAATTTAGCTCTCTCTTTTCTCTCGCTATTTTACTCTCACGACCACCTTCACCTCCGTCCCTCGGTGCCATTATTTTTCTCAAAGAAACTTGAATTCTATAATACAAGTCTACAACTGTACACACACAAAACCGACGTTAAAATTTATGTTTTGTTCACAGTTGTTGCTCAAAGATAAAACCTTTCTTTTTTTTTTTTTTCAAAACTTAAAAAGAACAAATGGGTTGCTTTCTTTTTGGAGGGCTCTTCAGGTGAGTAATCTTGGTTTCATTAAGTGGTTTCAAAGCTTTCGTCTTTTTGGATGATTCTATAATTTGGTAATACTTTCGATGCTATCCATTTGAGTTTGGTTAATATTGGCATCTATGAAATTTTCATGCAGCGAGAAAAATAATGGCGTCGAGGGACAGAGGTGATGGCGGTCGTGAGAATAAAATAGCGAGAGAGAGACAGAGAGACGCGGAGTGAGAGAGAAAACACTAGCTTCAGTGGCTTGGCTAATGAAAAATGGTTTGATAAATGACGAGTTGTTTTTTTTATGGATAGAAAGGAGATGCGAGGCGACTGATAAGTAGTATATTTTTGTTGGGTGTGATCATGTGTGTTTTAAACTTGAAGATATCATCCCTGTTATGGAATGTTTTCAAGAGTCATAGCTGACACCAGGATGCGGATTTGGACCCGCATCGAGTGAGGTCATCATAACACCTCACCGAAGACAAGCGGATTGGGCTGAACAACCCAGTACTAGTGCAACACTGGTTCGAACTAGCAACCAGTCTAACGCTGGATTTACGCCGCTCCCTTAGAGGCTCGAACCCGAGCTGCATACTGAGGTTAGCGCTCCCAACCACTCGACCGGGGTTTACTTGAGTTGTTTTTAATGGGTTGGATTTTGAACCCTTTGATTAAATAGTGTTTATGTGGATTCATCCACTTCATTAAAAATAGATAAATGAAATTGTGCTAAAAAGACTATAGTCCACCCCGATTGACTCATCATTTTTTTTGGAAAATAGTTAATTTAATCTTTTCGCAAGTTTATGAATGGAACTTTGGAATTATATATTAAATTTGAGACATTAATCAACCTAGGCTATTTGGATGTCGATCTCTCTTCTATTATTTATGATCGGACTCAATTGTCCTTATAACAGGTTGTTCTTTATGATGTAATTAAGTTGATAAAAGGTGAACCATACAAGGACAAAATAAGGGATGATTGAACTTTTTATTTTATTGAACATGTAAAAGACTACAATAGAAGAAAGCAAACCATGATTGAGAACTCCCACTGACAGACCGCAATGGCATCCATAAATTGAACATTAGACTGCACATAAAATGCATTCGTTACAAGAATGGGATTTGCAAGTCTTCATGGGCTTTACTTATGGCACGAATCACATTTTAAAGGACCTGTCCTGTATCCACTTATGTGAAAGAAAATTGGGTATTTTTTGATTACCTAGATTTCTTCTTCTTGCAGCCCTTAATTTTTTTTTTTTTCCTACCAGTAGTAGTACCTATGTTCATTTCGTCATCATCAGTTTCCTGCCTCTTGTCTCCATGTTCTTCAACTTCGCAATTCTCTTCAGTCTTGACCTCATTAGCTTCAGAATTCTTCCTTTCGAGGAACTTTAAGAGCCCTTCAAGAGCAACATCAACGTCTTCCCTCTTCATCAGTTCCTCAGCTATCTCTGCTGGCGTAACATTGGTCGTTTCTATTAGGCCTTCGATGTCTCTGCTCAGCCTATGAGTCTTGGGTTCAATTCCAAGATAATTAGAGGCCAAAATGTGCAAGCCTGGAGTGGTGCAATAAGACATGTTGATGTGCATGTCCATTCTACCTGGACGCAACAAGGCAGGATCCAACTTATCCTTGTGGTTGGTGGTGAAAATTATAATTCTTTCATCACCACAGCTTGACCACAACCCATCAATGAACTTAAGCAAACCCGATAGTGTCATCTGCCAAAATCAATTACACATTCATGTCACCACAAATTAAACCAAATTGAAACAAAGATTGAAGAGAGAAATCAGTAGTATTAACTTTAGTGTCGAATTCTCTGTAACCATCATTCATGTCCTGACGATCATGCATCTCCACGCTGCAATCAATGGCTTCAATCACCCAAATGGACCGATTCGTCGTAGACAACAAAACCCTTCTCAAATCAGAGTTGCTATCAATGCTAGTAAGCTCCAAATCATATATATCAAACTTCAAATAATTAGCCATGGCAGTAATCAAACTGGATTTCCCAGTGCCAGGTGGTCCGTACAACAACTACCCACGTTTCCAAGCCTTGCCAACTTTCTTGTAAAAATCTCTTCTCCTCACAAATCTCTCCAAATCCTCCATTATCATCTTCTTCAACTCTGGGTCCATGGCTATCGTGTCAAATGTTGCTGGATGCCCCAAATTTATTGACCTCCACCTTCCTCTACTGTCGTCATCGAACGAACACTCTGCTATAAAGCTTCACTACTTTCTCTTCCTCTTTTATCTGATTCGCTCTTTCCAAAACATACGGTTAGTACGAAGTCATTACTTTGTCTTTAAATTTTTTGTTAAATGACAGCTCGAAGTATTTGGTCTCTCTTGAATGGTCGCTTTGAGGCTCCACACAAACATACTGCCACCTCAACTTGACGCCATCATACACATCGGTCACTGACTCGCCCTTCTCGATTGCGACAGAGATCTTCTTTTCCCTGGGTGTTTTGCTTATTCTTAAACGCTCAATGGAGGGACTGATTTTGGTGGGGAGGTAGGTACTGGCGGCATCTTAGACTTGGTTGCGAGCGATGCCCGTGAACTCGTCAACGAAGAGAGTGAGGGTCGGTGACAGGGGAGTAAATAGGTAATGGAACACGGAGATAATGTAGGAGCGAAACTCGCGGGGAATGATTTCGTTGGCCATGGAACGGATCATCATCAAAGTGCTGTCGGTGTTGTCCATAATAGTTTAGATAAAGGAGAATAACTAAACCCCCGAGTAGCCGAACGGAATAGGGTACGTTGACCTCAGTTGGCGGTACGGGTTCAAGACGTGGAGACAGTGTAAGTTCGGATTTATCCGGTTGTTACTTGGGTCCGTGTTGCATAGAGCTTGGTTGGTCAGACTCAGTCTGCTTGTCCTCGGTGAGGTGTTACGGTGATCACACTTGTGTACGGGCCCAAGTTCACTGTTTGGTGTCAGCTATGACTCACAGGAACATTCCGTAACGGAAAGATTACTTTTCGGTATAAGTCTGTATATTAACGCCCAATAGAAATGCACTACTCACCGGTCGTCTCCACCTCCCTTATTTCGGCAAAAAAAAAAGAGTTAAATTTATGAATAAAGTTGATCACGTTTTTTAAATCACTTTTTTAAATTCCCCACCTTAAACGAAACTTGATGCTCAAGTTTCGAATTTGGCTTCCGTACAGAGAATTGACATGTTGACTTTATAATAAAAAGGATTTAGGATTCTTTTCACATTCAGGTGGTTTCACACCTATTATACTTAGTATTTTGTATATTTAATATTTTGTTAAAAAATATATTTTATCTTTATTTTTTAATTGTAAAATTATTATTAATAATTTTAAAATTATACAAAATATAAAACATATTACTCCAAAATTATAAGCTGATGAATTAGTCAAAAATATAAATTTCTCACAAAAATAAATAAAACTTCTCATTGATCACCTCAATCCATCACAATAACCTTGCAAAGAGAACGAAAATCCAACCTTATATGCCATTTGAAATTCACACGTTTCACAGCAGTAACTGAAGAAAGAGAACATGAAAACTTGGATTCCTTTGTAACTCTGCTCTCCAGTAATTTGCTTATTGTGTCCAAAAAGAATGCCAAAAAACTTTGTGCCTAATGTTAGGAGAAAACACGGTATGAAAGGGGAATTTCTAAAGACTTTGAAGCATGAAAACACTATTTTTTAAGTATTTATTTTCCCCACTATATTTACAAAATGAGATTCCACAAATCACCTTAGGATACAATAAAGTCCAAGTTTTAATGTTTGTAGGTAGTAAAATTTTTGTTAAGAACTTCTTCGTATATAGAAAATGAAAAAACACTGAAAAGAACAATTAGAAAAACAGTTACAATAAAAGGACATGTCTCTTGAAGCATAACAAAAAATAATTTGTGAACAGAAAAATAACTACAAAACTATACATGAACCAAAAGATAATTTTATTTTGGGCTCAAGTTTTCTTTCTTATATATCTTCAAGTCCAAGTGCCTATCAAAAACTTCAAATATATATATATTGTAGGCCTAATTCATTATTTCTTTTCCATCCAATTTAAATTTTTAAAAACATAATAATATTTAAACTAATAATGGGCTCCTCGTTTCTTTAACGTAGGACAAACCACATGCACACAAACTATACTAACAGCTAAAGTTCCAGTGGACCATTATTTGATTTTCACTCATTGGAAGAACACAAATCTTTGATCTTTGCTTGTTGGATGAGCCATCATTTAAAACGGATGTTTAATCAAGACGCTTACGAGTCTTCTGCTTTTGTAATATTTTATTGGTGATAAACTAAAGAAAGAGAACTATATAGTTGATTATAAGGCCACACGATTAAGCCTTCATTCTTGCTGCGCACATATTGCATTTTTTTTTTCCTTTTTGAATTGAAGCATTGTGCAACTCTAGAGTGAATTTCCAAGTTTGATTAGTGCCGGGCTTGGATTTAAGAAGGACGAAAACAAATTTACAGATTGCAAATTTCTATTTCTTTCTTTTATACCTATGTATTGTATACTTTCATTTTTTAATATAAATATTTATATATTTTTCATTGTATTCAAATTTCATATTTAAAAGGGAATTTATCTTTTTTTTTTGAGGTAATTACCTAGTGAGTACGCTTTTACACTTACGCTAGTGGATAGTTTCGAATGGTTTCTCTCTCTTACTTTCTCTCTCTGCATCTTCTTCGTTCTGGATCTCATTTTCCTCTCTTTGTTCTCCCCCACTCTTCTCTCTCATCCCATTCCTCTCTCACCTCACTCCTTTTTCTCTCTTCTTTCTAACTAGTCAAATCAAGTAGAAGAAGAAGATGTGTAAAATAAATCGTGTTGTACATCAAGAAACAAAGCCTGTTGTGTCGTCTCCACGAGAGGATGTGAAGATGTGTGAAATTTTGGCGCCGCTGGCGGTAAATGGTGATGGGCTTTGCGACAAAAAAAAGAAGTTAATCTTTGGAAGAGAATAACCATGAATCCACCAAGGTTTCTCCAATTGAATTGAATGCTCGGTCCAATCAAATTATTCAATCAATTCTTTTTTTTTTCTTTAAATATTTCCATCTTCTGTAAATTTTCAATATTTGCTTATTTTCTTTACTTTTTTTGTGGAAGAAATAGATGTTAATGATGTACAAAAACACATGAATTGGATTACTCTACGCATTTCATAATTGTTGCTATGGGTAGAATAGTGTTTTGTTCATTGCTTATTCACCATTTTAGATTTCTTTGTAATTAAGTGAAGTTAATTGGAGAGGTTTGACAAAAAAGGAACTTATTTTGGATGTTGTCGTTTGAAGAATGCTTCAAAGCTAATTACTATAAGGAATATAAATTCAACATTAATCGTCGCCATATTTGATTTAATATCTTGTCATTATAGTTGAAAATGCATAATCGTAAAGGTAAAGGGTGGGTTTCTTTGAGGAAATTTTTCGGTGAGTCTACTTTTACAATTATGTCCTCATTTGTACTCGGTTTATACTCATTTATACTTGGTATGTTCTCGTTTTGTACTCATTTATCTCAATTTATTTTTGTTTTGTACTTGTTTGTACTCGTTTATACTAAGTTTGCTCTTTGTTTTTTGTTTTCCGTTTTTTACTCATTTTTGTAACTGAAAAATAAGAACAGTTTGTTTTTGTTTTATATTCATTTTCATATATGAAATAATGAGAACAATTTGTTCTCGTTTTGTACTCATTTCCGTATCTAGAATAATGAGACCACAATTTGTTCTCGTTTTGTACTCATTTTCGTATCTAGAATAACGAGACCAATTTGTTCACATTTTGTACTTATTTTATCGTGTGGTCAAATTTTCTGGTGCGGTCAAACGAGTAGTCAGCACGCGGTCAAACGAGTGGTCAGCACGCGGTCAAACTTCTGACATGTAGTCAAAATCTCAGATTTCAAGATTTTTGAAATTGTAAAAAAAGAGATTACATTTCTGTATACATTTTGGATACTCATGCATTTTAAAAATTTAAATTTATTTTTAGAATATTTGAGATAAAATCCTTTTTTTTCACCTTAATCTCTTGCAGGCCGCAAAAAGTTCAGTGAAGGCATAATTAAAATGGGCACTAAATATGTGACCAATAAATGTGTGCTCTTGAAGAGTTTCTCTCTCTATATATATATTTTCTCTTTGGGTTCTATTTTATATATTAATTAGTTCAATTAATTAAATAAAAGATTAGCTAGCATAGCATTAGCAAAAGCAGCACAAACAAATTACCCTGCTGAATTAATATTCTACAACCAATAACACAATCTACATAGAGCAATATGCAAACTTCCCTGTAATAACCTCATTTGCTACTCTATGGTCTTATCCCACATACACTCTACATACATCAATATGCTCTTCAAGATAAAGTTGCAGACTTGCAGTCATCTGTTTGTTCAGTTAATTCATTTATGTTACCTCAACTGTTTAAAATGTATCGCAGAACTACCTAAACTCAATTTTGCAATAGAATGGTACCCAAAGATTATTAAGTATTTCAATCAACTTACCTAAGGCTATTGACTCAGCAATTTCGTCCACTGTGGCAAAGGAAAACATCCACACCGGATTCTCTCCTCACGTTAGAGCATTTTAATGCATGATATCTATTCAGGTTTTATGAGCTACCACATCAGCAATTCATTAATCTTTCACTCATTATAATATATCTCTCTAATTCTTAAATCCTCATTATATTTTACTATGAGATCCATAATTACTTCACTTTTTATTTAATTTATTTAAAATATATAAATAGTAACAAATATATTTATTTCACATAAATATTTTTGTGAATTAATATTTATTTCACATAAATAATAACAAATATATTTATTAAATAAAAATAATAATTTTTATTTTGTATTGAAAAAAAAATTAAAAAATAAATTTCATTAAAATGTGTATTGAAAATAATTTAGAAAAAAAGAGATCAAATGGTCATTAAAAAAGAAAGAAAAGGAAAAAAAAAAAGGAAAAAATAAAAAAAAAACATTTAAATAGAAAAAGATAGATCCTACCTATGGGTGCGTTTTATGCAGATGAAACACATTAATAACATGACAAAAAAAGGTGATGACGTGACGCATGAAACTATAATTATACTTTTAATAGGGATGCTCTCCAATCCCGCCAAACACACACTCATCTGTCCTTTTCTTCAATAAAATAATTGCTGAAATCTTAAATCAGCACCACTTCTCCCAATTGCTTGTTGTCCCAACAATCAGATTTCCCCCATTATCTTATGCTGTCGTGATCAAAGAAAATCAAGAAACATGGTCGTGGTTTTTGAGCTTGTTTGTTGATGACTTAGGAGTTGTCAATAGTCACCGTGTTGCCTTGATGAGTGATCGTCAGAAGGTAATAAACCAATCCCATTTTGTATAATTAAAATGATTGCATTTTGGTCCTGCAATGTTGTGTGAATTTCTGTTTGCCTTGTGTGCTGGAAAATTTAGATTTGGTGCTATTAAAACTTTGTAGAGTTGGTACTTTTAAAACTTAATCACATGTTCTCTAATTCTTGCTTCTGCTTTGTATACTGTGTCTTTCAATGAAATTATCAACATGTTAACCTCTGCGATGGAATATTTGGTGCTGATGATAGAATTGCCAGTGATGGTGATGATTCTTTCATGATTATTCGATGGACTTCTTCTTTTTCTTTGAACCAGTTCTGTATCATGGCTCTATTAAAAATGCTAGTTGGTTTTTCAGTGGCTATGCATGAATGTTATTTATTGTTTCAGAAGTACTAGCTACCTGAATATTCCTTGTATATTAGTTTAATTGAATATGCAATTGATATTAAAAAAATCTTTGTACAGATTAATTGAAAAGCTAGACGCAAGGAAGCGGAAGAACTAGAAGAAAAAGCTCAATAGAACCGAATCAAATCATTAAGCAAAGCTGGTGGCATCATCACATGTTCCATCTGTGGACCTTCCAATGGCTTCGATATCGTCCAGGTCCATACAATCCAAGGTCATGCCAACCTCCACCAAGAAGAAGCAAAATTAGACCACGACCTGAAGTATGAAGCTGCTGCAACATTCATTTTGAAATGGTATTTTGATGGGATGTACTAGATCCTTTTGACTGGAATCAAGAAGTTTTAAGTCCTGACTTGCTAGTGTTGCTTAGGCAAATCTGCGTGTTGCCCAAATGTCATCTTAGTTAACGTAATTTTAGCTTGGATATATTGCTCCTTCTGCAAAACTATATTCAGGAACTTGTTAACTTCGATTATCTCATTTCCATAAGTTACATTTGGCTGCGTCTTTCGGATTATAAGACCAATTAAGCTTTAATGTTATGTTTGTGTTGAAACATGGTGTTTACTTTGAATGACTTATATCTTCAACCGCTGAACTCATATTTATGCAATCAATGGGTATGTTATGTCTATTGGACAGTTTACAGGGGTTCTTTGAGATGTTTCCTACAAGAAAGATAAAATAGCCTGGTTAGTTAAGAAAATTTTTTTTTTTTTTAAATAAAAATAAAAAATTTGTTCATGAAAAATTAAAAATTTTCATTATTTTCTATTTTATTTTAAAAAATAAAAACAAATTATAAAGTCGAAAGTAGAAATAAAAAACAAAAAATTATTTTTTCAACTAAACATAATATTATGATATCTTGAATTTTTCATGGTCTATTAAAAAATTCAAGCCTAAGCCCAAGTCAAATATTTTGTTGACCAAAATACACATCACTACATCTTATCTTTTATTATATCTTTTTCTCAATCCTTAATGAGTAAGGAAATTAATCTTAATCAAGTATTTTACTTGGTAAATGAGAGCCATATAATTGAACTTGGAGGACAAGCCAATTACACTATAAATACATGAAAGATGAGCATAGTAGTGTATGCGTGAGTAGAGAGAAAAAAGGAAAGCCTCGGGTGATGAGAGGTAAGAAAGAGTTTGTTAGTTTGGTCTCTTGTTTAGGTACAAAATATTGTTAAATCCTCTTAGTTAATTTTGTACATTTGAGAGACAAATTTTGAGTGTTCTTGAGCTCTTTTGAGAGATATTTTCCACACTTGTAATCCTCATTTTGTTTAGTGGATTTTACTCCTCCATCGCCCATGGATGTTGGCTTAAAAGCCGAACCACGTAAATTTCGTGTTCTCTCTATTTTGATTATTTCTCTATTTGTTTGCTATTTAAGATTGTTGGCATTGTCGATCGATCCTTCAATCCCTAACAAACTGATATCAGAGCGTTTGCTTAAGGTCAACATCTTAAATGTAGAGAAATTTGATGGCAGTCAAAATTTTGCTTTGTGGCAAATCAAGATGAGAGGAGTCTTGGTTCAAAATGAGTTACCTAAAGCTTTGTTGGGAAAAGATAGAATGCCAGAAACTATGACCGCAGATCAATTTGACGAGCTTGATGAAAGGCCTGTGACTGCTATACAACTTTGTTTGGCAAACTCAGTTCTCAAGCTAGTCTCTAAAGGAAAATCAGTTGCAGGGTTATGGGAAAGTTGGAGTCATTGTACATGACCAAATGCTTGACCGACAAGCTGCATGCCAAACTCCAATTCTACAACTTTCAGATGGAAGAAGGTGCATCTATCAATTCTCAGCTTGATGAATATAATTCTATCTTGCTAGATTTAGAGAACCTAGATATGATTATCAATCATGTTGATGCTGCTCTAAAATTATTATGTTCATTGCCACCATCTTACAAGCCTTTTCGAGATGATATGCTCTATGGTAAGAGTACTATAACTCTACAAGATGTTTAGTCTACTTTACTCTCTAGAAACCTGATTAATAATAAATTAAGTAATAGTGCAGGTGGTAACAGGGTGATGGTTTGGTTGCTAGAGGAAGACAAACTGAGAGAAAACCTAACGATAGTAGAAACAAGGACAGATCGAAGTCTAAGCACAAGAATTTGACCTGTAATTATTGTAAGAAAAATGGGGCATATTAAGGCTGACTGTTTTAAACTGAAAAATAAGCAGTCTTATGAAGATAAATCCGCCGAGGCTAGTGTTGCAGAAGACAAGTTTGTTGATGATTTTCTTGTCGCTAATGATGAAAAGTGGAGGTTTAAGGATGAATGGGTTATGGATTCTAATTGTGCTTATCACATTTGTTTGAATAGGGATTGGTTCTCCACTTATGAATATGTTGAAGGTGGGATTGCCTTAATGGGAAACAATGCAGCATGCAAAGTTATTGGGATAAGAACAATTTGTATCAAATGCATGATGGCATGGTATGGACATTGTCAAGTGTTCATCATGTTCCAGACTTGAGGAAGAATCTTATCTCTTTAGGCCCCCTTGATGCAAATGGGTGCAAATACACTGCTGAAGGTGGAGTTATGAAGGCCAACAAAGATGCTCTTGTCTTAATAAAAGCAAAAAAGATAGGCAGCTTGTATGTCCTCCAAGGTTCTACAGTTACAGGTTCTACTGCAGTTTCTTCATTAATTTCAGAAAGTGATATTACCAAACTATTTCATATGAGGCTTGGCCATATAAGTGAAAAAGGCACAACCATTTTGAGTAAGAGAGGCCTCATTTGTGGTCAAAGCATAGGGAAGATGGAGTTCTGCGAGCATTGCGTCTTTGGCAAGCAAAAGCAAGAAAGTTTAACCATTGAATTACATCCATTTAGATTGTAATATCCCACTTATTCCGACTTGATTTAGATGATAATTTGATGTTTGATCTTTGTTGTTGGATGTATTTTTGAGATTTTAGTAGTTGAGGAACCTTGAGGGTGGTTTGGAATGAGTTCGGGTGTGAGAGACATCAAGTATGGAAGTTGTGGGGGTCAAGACATATGTCACTTTTTGGTGCAAGAAGTGTGTTATCTGGAATTGCACAGGGTGATCAACATACGTTACTGAAAAGGACAATGCATGTTGTTTATGGATGCAACGTACATTGTGAAATTGACAATGCACATTGTGGTTCAAGCAATAGCCATGAAACGTATTTTTGACCCCACAACGTACGTTTTGCTTAAATTAACGTACGTTTGCAACCAACAGAATGTCTTTATAAACCCTAAAACCTGACCCCTTTGTCATTTTCACTCATTTTCCACTCTAATCTATCTCAAACACGTCTAGAGCTCTCTTTCATGGATTCCTTTCAAATATTTGAGGTAAGAACACGTCTTTAACCATTTACTTTCTTCCATTTTAGTATTAAATCATTTTTTGATTCATAGGTTTGGTGGGTGACAGTTTTGAAGATCTGAGTTGATTATATTTGTTTATGATGAAATGGATGTTATAGGTTGTTAGATTATGATTGTTTGAGGTTAGATTAACAAGAATCAAGCCTTGAATCAAGAGATTTAATGAGTTTTTGAGTAAGCTAGGGTTCCGAACGGTTTTGATCAATTGTGGACAAATTTGTTGTTTTTTGGTGAATTTGTTGATGGATTAGTGTTCCTGAGGTTGAGATCGATCAATGTGGATGTTTGATTACATCGAGTATCGACTGAATTGTGTTTTTTGTATTTTTGAGAATAAATATTTGTCTACTATCTAGTTTTGTAAATTTCTAGAAAATTGAGCCTAGATTTGAAATTTCTGAATGTTGAGGTATAGTTTTGTAATTTTAAAAAACTGAGTTATAGATTTGTAATTTTTGAATAGTTGGGGAATGTTTGTAATTTTGAGGATTTAGTAGATTTGCAATTTCTGAGAGTTTTACGATTAATTTGAGAATTCTAACTACCTAGAGGAGTCATTGGTAATTTTTGAAAATTTTGAGGACCATTTCGTAATTTTCTAAGTATCGGGGACTGAAGTGTAATTTTACATGGGTCAAGGATCAAACTATAATTTTACGTAGATCTTGGATTTTGGGTCCAGAGTAATAGATTTTCACTCGAGATGAATATTCTACGACTTTGAGGGTCAATATCTGCATTTGCATACAATCTATTTTGGTACCACTACAGTACCAGCATCATGTCTTTGATAAATTGTTTCAGCTTTGTATCTTGATCAGCGAGGTTAGCTAGCCCTTAGTGGTACGTCTTTGGACCATTCAGCTTAGATATCTAGGTACGTGAAATGACAGCTTCAGACGCATAAGTTGTGTTTCTCTAAGTTTTTGTTGTGCTACAATCACATCATGTAATCTGAATTAAATAAAGAATAAGAAATCCTAAAATTTGACTAATATGAAACCTCTGTTGTAGAAACTTAGTTTCTTTGGAAACTCTGATGGTTTTTAAAATAAATGTCGTATTTTGATGTTTATTATGGTTTTGGTAATAACCACTCTACTTTGAATTTTTTAGATATTCTCTATAGAGAATACTTTGTTCAATACTTTGAAGTATTTTGAAAATAACTGTTTTATGTTATTGGAAAAATTATCAAAAAATTATTATGTTTTGAAGTAAACATTTTTGTTGATAAGAGTATTTGATTTATGATAAGGGAAATGTTTTTTCCAAAATGAATATTCGGATGAATTTGTATTTCTATGAAATAAAGGTTATTTATTTCATTCTGCCAATTGATTTATGAAATTAGATATTTTATGATTTGATAGTGGCGTAACCCCTATTATATTTTGAAATTGATATATAAGGATTATATATCTTCCCTCTTATTTTGATGTTGAATTGCGTATTTTGCTTTTATACTATGTATTAGTATGTTTTGGTTTTCTTATATGGGACTTCTCTACTACGAGGGTAAATCGTGACTTTTGGTATACTACTACTTTGAGAAATCTCAGCTACTAGGGATGCCGATAGTCATGTGTTTTAATCAAACATATGATTTGATATTGATTGAGAAATCCTAGCTACCAGGGATGCCGGTAGCCATGTGTTCTGATCAAACACATGATTTGATATTGATTAGTGGCGGAGTCCACATCACCTTTGTTATTAGTCCAATATATTTGATATATGTTTTGACTCTAAAACCATGTTTTAAATCTGAAAATGATTTTGATATTGGTCTCATGTCAGATTTGTTTAGATATGATACGTTTTGCAAATGAATATTTAGAGTTTTGAGCTTATATGATTTGAAACCAAATATTTTGATATTTGTGTTATATGATTTGAAAATAAATATTTTGATAGTTGTGATATATGATTTACAAATAAAAATTATGATTTGTAAATAAATGTTTTTGTACGATTGTCTGTTTGTTGTTTACCTTGGTTGCAACGATTTCTCAATTAATTTTGAAATTACTATTTGGTACCTAGTGTTTATACACATATATACTTATATCTGCATGTGAAGCTTTCTAAACATTTTTTAAAATAGTTTGTGTGAGGCCCGGTGCCGCTCTGAAGTGTCATTTCCTCACTAAGGATTCTTACCCCTTTCTTTTCTGTCTATTTTCATGTATTCTCATTTGCATGTGATTTTGGTTAATTATGATCTACCAGTCTTCGACACTCAATGAGATATTTTTGCAGTTGCAGTCAGTGCGCTTTTGTTCGGACTCAGTTATTTGTTTTGTTAGTTGCTCCACACCGGTAATCTTGTGGGTGTATGTATTGTATACCTATTTAGTATTTTAAACATGATCCATTGTTTATCAAATATTTTATTATTGTTGATAAATTTATGTTTTAATTAAATTTAAATTTCTATTTACTAACCTTGAAAATGGTTTTAGTACTGTTTTCAATAAATTAGTTTTGGTTTTATTCTTTAAGGCTTATGCGAGATGAGTCAGACTCCCATAGATGGTTCGCCTCGTACGCTAGTCATGGTTTGGGAACGGGTCGTGACACAGATCTTTGGGGTCCATCCCAAGTTCCTTCTAATGGTGGTGCCAGGTATATGCTTACCTTTATTGATGATTTTTTTTGGAAGGCTTGGGTTTATTTTCTTAAGCACAAGGATCAAGTTTTCTCCACATTCAAAGAGTGGAAAACCATGATTGAAAAACAGTTTGGAAAGCATATCAAAAGGCTTAGAACTGACAACTGGTTGGAGTTCTACAATGGTGACTTTAATTTCTTTTGTAATAAATAAGGGATTGTGAGACATCACCCAGTCCGTCATATGCCCCAGTAGAACGGAGTTGGTGAAAGGATGAACAAAACTCTTATTGAGAGAACACATTGCTTGCTTTCAAATGCTGATTTGGGTAAAGCATTTTAGGCAGAGGTTGCTTCTACAACTTTCTATTTGGTGAATCTCTCTCCATCAGTTGTTATTGGTTCAAAAACTCCAGAGGAAGTTTGGTCTGGTAAGCTTGCTAATTACTTTGATTTAAGAATTTTTGGATGTCTTGCATATATGCATGTTAATGATGGTAAATTAGAACCAAGGTCTAAAAAATTCATATTTTTTGGATATCCATCTGGGGTAAAAGGTCATAAATTATGGTGTCCTCATTCACCTAAAGTTACAATTAGTAGGGGTGTTATTTTTAATGAAAATTCTATGCTTCACTCGAAAATGGAGTTTTCACCTTGCAGTTCAGAAAAGCAGGATAAAGGATCCGACACATATGAAGTGAAGATTCATGATTATCCAAAGGATTCTCCTTCTAGTTCTCAAACTATTCCATAATCCTCTTCTTTTTAGCATAAGTGTTCTCAGCCAATTTTAGAGCCTAGAACTGAAGAAATTTTACAACAGGAACAATACTCAATTGCTAAAGGTAGAGAAAGAAGAGAGATCAAGAAACCTACTAAATATGCGAATTATTCGGAATTGGTTGCATATGCCTTGTCAGCAACTAAGGAGATCAATAATGTTGATGAAGTCATTTCGGGTGCTAACTCAGATAAATAGTCATTGGCAATGCAAGAAGAGATTGAGTCCTTGCATAAAAATGACACTTAGGAGCTTGTTATGGCACCGAAAGGAAAAAAGATTATTGATTGCAAATGGGTCATCAAAATTAAAGGAAGAACTAAGTACAAAGCTGGGTTGGTTGCTAAGGGATACAGTCAAGTAGAAGGTGTTGATTTTAATGATATTTTCTCACCTGTTGTAAAACACTATTCCATTAAGATTTTGCTTGCTTTGGTTGCCATATATGATTTAGAGTTGGTGCAGTTAGATGTCAAAACTGCATTTCTACATAGTGACCTTAAGGAGAAAATTTATACACAACAGCCAAAGGTATTCAAAATTGAAGGCAAGGAGAATCATGTTTGTTTGTTGAAGAAATCCTTATATAGCCTTAAGCAGTATCTGCGATAATGGAACAAATGGTCCGACTCTTTTATGTTGAGTCATGGGTTTTCAAGAAGCAGTTATGATAGTTGTGCTTACTTCAAAAATATAACAGATGGGTTATTAATTTACTTGTTGCTTTATGTTGATGACATGTTGATTGCTGCTAAAAATATGGCTGAAGTCAAAAAGTTGAAAGCCCAGTTGAGTGAAGAATTTGAGATGAAAGATCTTGGAGCGGCAAAGAAAATTCTTGGCATGGAGATCATAGGAGATTGGAAAGCAAGTAAATTATTTCTCACTCAGAAAAACTATATGGAGAAAGTTCTTGATCGTTTTGGCATGACACGTGCAAAACCTATGAGTACTCCCATTGTTGCTTATTTCAATCTTTCTTCTAAGTTATCACCACAAACAGAAAAGGAAAGAAAATACATGGATAAAGTTCCATATTCCAGTGCAGTAGGCAGTCTTATGTATGCCATGGTATGTACTAGACCTAACATTTCTCATGCAGTAAGTGTTGTAAGTAGATACATAGATAACCCGAGAAAGGTTCATTGGGAAGCAATGAAATAGGGTTTGAGATATTTGAAAGGGATTGTTGATACTTGTTTGAAGGTTAGTAGTAGTGTTTCTGGTCTTGTTGGTTTTGTTGATTCTGACCATGCTGGCGATCTCGATAAAAAGGAGACCTTTAACAAGATATGTGTTTACTTTGGGTGAAGATGATATTAGTTCGAAGTCTAACTTATAAGCTACAGTTGTTATTTCAACTACTGAGGCAGAATATATGGCAGTGACTGAAGCAATTAAAGAAGTTATTTGGTTACGGGGCTTATGTAACGAGCTCAATTCAAGTAAAGAGGTGACAATTGTCTTTTGTGATAGTCAAAGTACAATACATTTGACGAAAGATCAAATGTTTCATGGGAGGATAAAATACATTGATGTGCGATATTATTTTGTTCGAGATATTATTTCTCAAGGTGAAATTATTTTGTTCAAGCTATTATTTCTCAAGGTGAAATAATTATGAAGAAAATTGGTACTACAGATAATCCAGCTAACATGTTGACAAAGTTACTTCCAAGAGACAAGTTCAAGCATTGCTTGGACTTGATAAGTATGTGTAGCACTTGAGCAAGCCCTATCAGGCTATTTAGAGAAGGTGGAGTAAAGTGCATTGAGGAAGAAAATTCAAGCCAAGGTGGAGATTTGTTATGATGTTTTGAATTTTTCATGGCCTATTAAGAAATCCAAGCCCAAGTCAAACATTTTGTTGGTAAAAATATACCTCACTACACCTTATCTTTTATCTTATCTATTTCTCAATCCTTAATGACCAAGAAAATTAATCTTAGCCAAGTATTTTACTTGGCAAATGAGAGCCACATTATTAAACTTGGAGGACAAGCCAATTACACTATAAATACATGAAGAATGAGCATAGTAATGTATGTGTAAGTGAGTAGAGAGAAAAAAGGAAAGCATTAGGTGGTGAGAGGTGAGAAAGAGTTTGTTAGTTTAGTCTCTTGTTTAGTACAAAATATTGTTGAATCCTTTTAGTAAATTTTGTACATTTGAGAAAAAACTTTGGGTGTTCTTGAGTTTTGCTCTTTTGAGAGATATTTTCCACACTTGTAATCCTTATTTTGTTTAGTGGATTTTACTCCTTGCTCGCCCGTGAATGTAGGCTTAAAAGCCGAACCACATAAATTTTGTGTTCTCTCTATTTTGATTATTTCTCCATTTGTTTGCTATTTAACATTGTTGGCACTGTTGATTGATCCTTCGATCCCTAACACATAGCCTAAGTTCTTTAGTTGTTCATGAAACTTCACCCATGTTTATGTTCATCCACACATGTCTTTTCTATTACAAACTTCCTGCTTCACCCATAATGGGTTGGAATGATTGACAAATGCACATTCTAATGCAAGCGATGTCCCAAGTTCGATTTGGACAGGCCTCGCTCCAATTTGGACTTGCACTAGGTGCGTTGTAGCTCATTGATATGCCTATATTGAAGTGGGGGCCCTGGCGGTGGTTGCTGAGCTAGTGCCCTCAGGGTTTAGCTTTCTCGGTAGGCTAAGTTCACCAGATAAAGGTTCCTCGTCATAAAAAAAAAACCTTCCTGCTTCACTTGAACATGTGCCTACGATGATGTGTCACTGGTTGCTTAGTCATCAAAGATGTTGGTGCCATTCTTACACATGTTCTTTCTTTTAGTCTGATAATATTATCATTCTTCTAAGTCGCACCACTGGCAAACCTTTTTTTATTTTCTTCACGTTCTACTTGTTTTCGAACACCATGCATCATTTTTTTTCTTCATGCATGTTTCAAACGGTGTAATGCATAATTTGATTTTTTTTTTCTTTTGTTGCATGATTTCGTGTTTCAAAACGATTGAAATTGATTGTCAAATGAGACAAAATATTAGAGAACCATGTGTGTCTCTGCCATGCCTTATTATTCTTTTTTCTTTGTTGCTTTTGGTAACACTTCACCTTAATGCTCTTCGGTTATGCATGTATGTGCGCCTCCATGCAAAAATATTTTTCTAATTTTAATTGAATTCTATGTAAAAGCTTTACTATTCCTTCATTCTCGTTTGTACTCTTCTGTCGACTTTACTATTTTCTTATTGAATAATTGGTGATGATTTCTCTTATGTCATTTTTTTATAGGCCACTCCTTTTGAGATGTTCGAGAGGTGATGCACCGTTCGAGATGTTCCAAAGGTGACACGCCATTCGAGATGACTTGTCTTTGTTGCTATGGACCAGACTACTTATCGTTGTTGTTATCGACCAGGCCATTCGTCATTGCTGTTATGGACCAGACTACTTGTTGTTGCTGTTATGGACTAGACCATTCGCCACTGCTTGGAGGATTCATTAACCCCAGGGTGTTCAGGAATTGTCTCTTGGAGAAATTCATCCCCACTACCACGTGGGCGTTTAGGAGCCCTTTCTTAGGGGACTTCACCCCTACTACCACGTGGGTGTTCAGGAGCTACCTCTTGTGATTCCTTTGTGGTTCGCGGTTCGTGGATCGTGACTTGTGGTTCGTGGATCGTGGTTTGGAGCTCATGGTTCTTGGTTCATGGCTCGGGGCTCGTGGTTCTTGGTTCATGGCCTTGTCTTTCTCAACAATTTGTGGAGTTCACTGAATCTCCTCGCCGGGCTCACCAACTCTCAGAGTCCATCATCACCAACTCGCCTTGCAAAATTCACCAACTCCATTTCACCTCGTGTTGTTCGTGATCTCCACTACACCACGTGAAGTTCGTCGTCCACTCCACCTGTGAAGCTTGTCATCCATTTCACATTTTGAAGTTCATTGTCCACTCTACTCTGTGAAGGTTTTCATCTACTCCACCTCGTGAAGTTCACCATATCCTTGTGGAGTTCACCTCCCCATGAGGTTTAGCATCTTAACCCTACTTCGTGGAGTTTGCCACTTCCCCGTGGAGTTCAGCATCTCACCCCACTTTTCAGAGTTCACCATCTTCCCATGGAGTTCATTATCTCGTCTCCACGAAGAGTTCATTATCTCATGAAGTTTACCCACTCATTAAGTGTAGTTTATCGAGTATTTTGTCATTTCTACACCATCTCATGAAGTTCACCTCCTTGTGAAGTTCATCATCCCGACCCTGCCTCACCGAGTTCGCCATGTCTTTGTGGAGTTCACCTCCTTAGGAGGTTCAACATTTCCGCGTGGAGTTCATCAAATCGTTAAGTGTAGTTCCTTAGGAATTTTGTCATTTCAACTCCACTTCATGAAGATCATCATCTTCACCATGCTAAAGTTCGTCATTCAATCCACCTCATGAAGTTCTCCATCCTCACCATGCTGGTGTTCAGGGATTTTTCACTCAGTGATCGTGATGAAGTTCGAGCTCTGACTAGAATTACTTGTTTTATCTATTGTTGTTGCTCCCCAATCACATGGTCAAATGATTTTTTTGGGCAAGTGATTTTGATGGAGTCTTAGTAGTAGTAGTGGTATTTGATTTGTTTGTTGAGGAAGAAGTGAACAAATTATCACGTGCACTCATGACAATACCGCTTGGGGTTTCACTTGTCATAGGGCTTAATGAATAACCTATCGCATGTGTTCATAACAATACCACTTGGGGTTTTACTTGCCACTCATCTTAGCAAATTTTAGCATTGCTCGCAAGTAGACAGATTATCGCGTGCGTTCATGACAATACCATTTGGGGTTTCACTTGCCACACATCTTAGCTAATAAACTGTCACGTGCATTCATGACAATACCTCTTGGGGTTTCACTTGCCGTACTTGTACGATGTTCAATTTTTCATTGTGTGTGTTCTACAATGAGCATTCAGTTTCCCGCAAGCTTCATGCTCCATTGCCACATCATAATCTATCCTTTCATCGCGTGTTTTCATAGTGAAAGCTCGATTTTCTGTAAGTTTTTCTACTCACTTCGTGTATTTGTCACATGAGAGCCCGATTTCTCATAACCATTTCTACTCACGGTATAGTTGTTCATCACATGTTTTTGTTGAGGGCTTGAGTTTTAATAAGAATTTCTACTCACGCAGTTTTAACAGCCTTTTATTCTTTACCGCATGCGTAAATGGTGAGAGCCCGATTTCATGCAAGCTTTTTTTCATTTCATGTGGCCAAGCACTCAGCTTGCCTTAACTTGTTCTTCATTCACAAAAGTAGTTATTTATGCATGTGAGAGAGGAATTTTATTCGTTAAATAGAAAATTACACAAAAAACCTCAAAGAATTCAACTTTTTAGCACCATATAAAGTATACTCAAGGGACAAAGCATGACATTTCTAGTGGCAACATGCTTAGTTGGCCACATGTTGATGACTTCTTTGATCATTATTCCTTCTTTGATGCCTTGTTTCAACAAATTGGTCCAACTGTCCAAGTGCCCACCTCAAACCAGTTCTTAATTTTATTCTTCAGTTCTCGACACTTGTTCGTAGAGTGTCCACTCACATCGTGGTACCAGCATTAGGCATCCACATTCTTCCCTAGAGGCCTGTTAGTTCTTGGGGAAAAGGAGATGAGTTTGGACTCCTCTATTTCTACTAAGATCGTTAACCTCGAATCGTTCAGTAGTATGTACTTCTCAAAATGGGCAATGAGTGCTCAAGAGTCTCCCGACTTCTCCTTCTTCTTACTCGGTTGATCCTATCCCTCTCTCTCCTTCTGCTTCTCCTTTTTGTCATCTTTGGTTCCCATGATGTTTATTATAATACCCTGCTTATTTCAATTTGAATTCTGATAGCTTTCTGATCCAATTATGATTGATGTTTGAGATGATTGAGGTGTTGTTGGAGCGTTGAGGATGTGTAATGATGTCATTTTCATGAGGTTTTGAGTTGCCAAGCCTCGAGGAAGGTTTGAAACATGTCTGGAAGCGAAGAGAAACCAAAAGAAGAGAGAAAAGGTAACTTACGTACGTGACATTTTGTCTAATGTACGTGAGATTCAATGTTACGTACGTAACTGGTGTCTCATGTACGTAAGTTGTGTCTTACGTACGTGAGTCCCTATTTCTGCCAACACACATTTTTTCGTCATTTCATGTATGCATGCTAGGTCTTTGCAAGATTCAAGGACGTGAGACTTCATGTGACTTCCGTGAGGGAGGGTTCTGATGCCTCTGGATGCAATTTGACCAAGATGACATACGTGTGATACGTGGTAACATACGTGAGGTACGTATGACATACATGAGATGTGTATTCATGTACATGAGGTGGGTTCAGACAACCTTTAAAGCATTCAACAACCCGATGTTTTTCATTTAACACACTCCTCTCTCACTCAAAACTCTCTCAACTCATCTAAGGCTTTACAGCAGTGTTCGTCCATCACCTCTAACCAATTTCTGAGGTAAGATTACGTTTATTTTGTGGATTAAACATCATTTTCATTCTTTGATTCTTGAAATCCTTTTTTGAACGAATTTAATGGGTTTTCAATTTTGCATGATTCTGAGTTAATGGTTGTTAGATGATGCTAGAATAAGTTAAATGGGACTTAGATTAACAAGAATCAAGCCTTAAATAATGAGATTTGGAGTTGTTTTTGTGTGGTCAACTAAGGGACATTTTTGGACGATTTTGATGATTTGGTTGTTGTTTTGATGAATCTGATGCTTGATTTGTGTTTAGGAGGATGATTGAGTTAAGGTGAGTGATCGAAAACGATTTCTATCAGTGAAATCGAGAGTAGGGTATTTTTGGTGAAATTTTCTGCCGTATGGACCGAAAATGGAATTTTGGTGAATTTGGGTTCTTGAGGGACCTGAAGTAATATTTGAGAGTTTAGGGACTATTTTGCAATTTATGAGAGTTTGAAGCCTCTTTTTAGGATTTTGATTATGTGGAGGACTATTTTTTAATTTTTGAAAAGTTTTAAGACTATTTTGTAATTTTACTAGGATCCATGGACTAGAATGTAATTTTACAAAAGTTCAGAGACCAAATTATAATTTTATTTAAATTCCGATTTTTGGGTCAAGAGCGAGAGATCTTTGACTGTAATGGGTTTTTGGGCATCGTTTGAGTATTTGAATTTGCATATGCATGTGCACGTATTTCGATGCAGTCACAGTAACATCATCATACTTTGATTTGATTCAAATATGCTTTGTATCTGATATTATTTTCAGCTTCGTGTCCCTACCAGCACGACCAGCCACCGACTAGTGACGCTTGATTTGGATTGTCAGCTAAGACATCCAAGTGAGTGAATAACAGTTTCAGACACATAAACTGTCTCGAAACTATATTCGTTTTTGTTGTGTTCACACTTATTCTGTAATTTGATTAATATGAGGATTTGCTAAAATAATAAATGGATTATGTGAATTAATATTCACCTTTGTTTTTGAAAATTGATATATATATATATATATATATATATATTATCCAATCATATTAAAATTGATATATATACATTTTAGACTGATATGATATGCTCTGATACCATTCGAGGTGCGGAAAAACACAAAAAAAAAAATAGCATATCATATCAGTCTAAAGATGCTATTGGAGCTCCAGTTATTTCAAATATCGTTCCTTCTGAAAATTCGGATTTGAACTCAAAATAATCTAAAACATTAACTAGATAATAACTTTTATAATTATCGTGTAGTAAAGTAACATATACACTATAATATAATCTTTGAGGTTTTATTGACATTTTAATTATTATTTTCTCTATCTGGAGAGTATTCACTTGCTCCGTTAACATAAATAGTTCTAGTTTCAAAAGAACTATTTCTTATCAATTCTAAATATTCTCTCATTTTAATCATAAATATCATTTTCCTGGCATGGTCAGGTGATCTAAATTCTAAATTATTATGTTGTTCAGCATTAATCTGGTCATTAATTTCACCAATTATTTCAGTCATCTTATCTTTTGAGGTCATATCTAATAAAGAAAGATAATGTCCAAATTTCTCAACGAAATTCATGAAATTTTTAATCTACTTATACCTTATAACAGTTTTAACATATACTATAATGAAACAATTAAGTAAAAAGGGCCCAACACGCTTCCATACCTTTAGTTCGTTTTGACTGAAATAGTATCGGGTATTCCTCGAGACTTTTAACGGACGTTTCAGTCCCAACCTCTCATCAAATATGAGGTAACTTCCTTTTAGGCTCCTTCAACACTACTCAGCGCAACCTAGTTTCGTTTTCTACCTCTAGGTGTAAAGGCTATTGGTAGCGAAGTGTATTGAGTATTTTTACTCACTCATCTCAACAGTATATATTAACTCTGCACAAAGGTATAAGTGAAATAGTATTTTATTTCATGGTTGAATATCTTACAAAAGGGTTTTGAGGTTTTGGTCGTAGATCATGAAAGGTAGTTCCTTGATTGATGCCAAACCTTCTTCTGAGCTAGCTATATATAGAAAAAATTTACAAATGGATTTGAAATCCGAAATTTAAACTAATCCTAAACTATTACATTTTTACAACTGTCTAATATTATTGCCAACTTTATGTCACTTTCTTGTTAGCCATATCCTTTAGTCGCCTTTGGCGTCTTCTGTTATCTGTCAACTGTCCTTGTCACTTTATCAGCCGCCTTTGTCTTGTTAGGCAATCTTTGTCATATTAGGCCATTATTTCCTATCTGCTTTTACAGTTGTCCCGACAGCTTTACATCTTTTCAGTCACTGTCAATAGCGATATCTTTTGCGTTTTTTCTTCCTTCAATTGTTATTTTTGGAAGAGAACACGTTGGGCAAGTATCTCTTTGATGTTGTCGGAATTGAAATATCTTGGTTTGGGCCTCTGGGCTTGATCTGATAATTCCTCTGTCAATGAGCTTTATTTTGGTCTTTACAAAATTCTAGGCTGCTACTGGAGCTATCTTTGCTGGGCTTGTCATAATGGATGAATGGATTTTCTTTCCACCATAAGTCCTGAATCCCTTTTTGAAGCTTGCTTCAAGGCCTTGTAAAACAATTCTTATTCCAATAGCTTTCGTGTAATGAATATCTTTTTCTGTACATTTTACAAATTCTTTATGCTATTGAGAAACAACTATCGAGAATGATTCAGCTTTTTCCATTTGTATATAATGGTAAGCTGGATATCTTTCATCTTTGTGATAATCAGGTCCTGCAGATAAAAATTTTAGGACAAGTGTATCTTTTGGAGTGATTGCGGGATTGTTCATAGAACAATCTTTAACCCCTTCAATAATCCATTGTGGTAAGACTAATATCTCTTTAAAATCTGGTGTAGATAGATAAATGGAGTTTAGAGCTCCAAAATCATACCAATATCGAATCTCCTGAGGACTCGTATCTTGAAGATAATTTATTCTAGGATAAATCCCAAAAAATTCAATATATCGATTATCTGTTGTTGATAAGGAATATAATTCCTTCACCATTTTTAATTGCTCCTTTGCAAAGGAAATCATCTGGTCAACGGGTATAAGTATAGGAAATGTAAAAGTATTACTTTAGAGATGTCTGGGGTCTCAAAGATATCTCAGTTTTAGGTTCTTATTTAATGTCCTATTTATCTTCTTGTTGTTCTGAGGATTCTGAAATTTGTTTACCTTTATCTTTTGGAGGAACTTCTTTAGGGGGTACCTTTAAGTCCAAATATGTCTGTAAATCATTTTGAGTGTTGACATAATCGTCAATATATCTTTGTAATAAATTCCCTTCGTTAGAAAAGAGTTCTCCAACCCTCTTTTCCATTGATGAAAAATTGGCAAAATCGAGTATATCTTCTGCAATATCTTTAATTTTCTGAACTGAATCGTTCATACTCATTAGATACGCTATTGTTGTACTTTTCATCCCTTCCATCTCTGGTCAGGAAATCTGCAAGGACATTTTTGTCAGATTTAATAATCTTAATATCAAAAATGTATTCAGACAAAATAATCTGCCATCTTATCAATCTTTTATACTCTGGCTTACTTGGAAAATTATTTTGAATGAATGCCTTTACCTGTGTATTATCAGTTCTTAATAAAAATCTTTTAGGAAGTAAAAAATAATAAAATTTTTGACAACTTCTTAAAACTGCCAATACTTCTTTTTCATTAATATGGTATCTTGATTCTGTATCGGAAAATGTTCCTGAGCAGTATCTACATAAAATTTCACCAATTTTATTATAATCTTTATCATAATTTATCTTTTTTAATATTTCACTCCAGTATAATTCTGAAGTATCAATTTCTAATATCAAATTATCATTGAATTCTGAATTGCATGCCTATGATTTCATACTTATGTAATATTGTTTTGTTTTGATACGAGACACCTATGTTACGGAATACGTAGTATTTGGTATACCAATGCTTTGATAGATCCCAGCTACCAGGGATGACGGTAGCCATGTGTTCGTGACTCCAAACGCATGATTTGTTATTGATTAGTGACGGAGTCCATGATTATCTTTGTTATGGATGTTGGCGCAGTCCACAACGTGTTTGCTTTGGTCCCATATCTTTGATATTACGACTTTGGTTTTGAAATTAAAATTAAACTACGATGTTTTTCCTGCATGTCGTATGC
>CAODLS012564373.1:0-12219 GCA_948243855.1 Flueggea neowawraea
ATTTGTTTAGTTTATTTATTTATAGATTGGAAATCATTTATTTTATCGGCTAGATAACAGAGGAAGAGTGAATAGCTAAAAATCTTAGTCTCTGTGGGATACGACACTCGGTACTCAATGGTCCACTTGCTATAGACGATAGGTACACTTGCCTTAGTCTTTAGGGTTAAGCCCGAAGAACACCAATAACAAAGAAAAAACATTAACAATAGTTAGTTATATTTCATTATAATAAGTAAAAAAGATATACATATCAAGTAAAAAATTTCCTTCATACTGAAATTGTAGGGGTATTGGCAACTTGGATACCCAACAATATCTGTACAATCTTTGCTCCTCAAATAGACCAATTATTCATTGAATTTTTGAACCATTTGCGGCTTTTGACAGTGTTTCGGGTAGGTTTTGGGATGTATTAGGGGTCCGACTGGTTTCTACAAACTCTAAAGTGTAATCCCAATATGGTGAAATGGAATGGCAATCCAAGAGGGAGTGAATTGGATTTTTAGTAAGTTCAAAACTTTGTTAAAAATATTTTTCAAACTAAACAAATAACAAAGTTTCTTGCAAACCAAAATCAATGTGTAAATGCGGAAACAACTAAAGATCCAATCCACACTCAAGAATATAAATCAAATGCAAGACAAAGTAAATGAGAAAGAGTAAGGGAAAAGAGCACAAATCTGATTTATAGTGGTTCGGTTCTCCTTGACCTATGTCAAATCCTCTAAATCTCCTAGAGAATTTCAATTCATTATCTTCTCACTTTTGGGTGGAGGGAAACCTTTTACACCACTTATTTTTGCGGGATCAACAAGCAAACCGTTACACATTGTTTTTGTGGTCTCAACAAGAAAATCGAATCATTAGTTTCTACGGGCTCAACTAGAAAATCAAAATCACTTGTTTTCAGAACAAAACAAGCAAACCAAACCTCTAGTTTTTTGCGGGCTTAACTAGAAAATCATTTCCCACTAGTTTTCTAAAGCTCACTAGCAACTACTCTTATTTTTTTAAGGCACAACAAGGAAACCTATCTACCCCAAACAAATAACCTTGCTTGTTACAAAATCAACCAAAAAAATAACAGATTCAAGCTCACACAAATCCAAAAATGTGATAGCAAGTAAATAGCTCAAATGGGTTAGAAAGGTAGAAGTAATAGAGAAAATGAATAACAAGTCTTAACAACGGTCTTTCTTTTCTTCTCACGCCTTCCTCCAACTCTAAGATGTCTATCTATAGCTACTTGTAAGAATATACCCGTTGGAGTCTTGAATTAGCCGTTGTGAAACAAATAGAAATTTTGTCCTTCAATGACATCACAACATACTACATGCGTAGTACCTTGATTCGACTGAGTTTTGTGCGCTTTGATCTTCCTTCTATGTGCATTGCTTTGAACCCAGTAGTCACTGCCTTAGTAAGATTGGCATCTATGTGCCTTAATCCCCTTCTGTGTGCATACGTAGGTGATCTGCGTACATTGTACCATGTTCTGTGTGTGTTGATCTGAATTCCAGAATATGCATTTTCACCCAATGGCATCTACGTGCGCAATACGCTCTTCAATGTGCATAGAAGTTCTTCTTCAAAGATAGCTCCTTTGATTCCTCACGTGACTATGTCAGTTGTGTCACAGAATATTCAAATTCAAATTCTAAGAAGTGTATTGGCTTTGTCCTCATCAACACACGTCTACGTGCGTAGTACTCTCATGTACGTGTGTAGAACATCTCGTGAAAGTTTGCACCTTTGCTCATCTACGCTCATTCTTCATCTTTCAATGTGCTTGTCAATTGATGCTTTTATCTCGTCTAAACACTTGCTCGACTACGTGTATAGCATCCTCTTCTATGAGCAAAGATCAATATCTGACATTTTCTGCTTCCTAGTTCAACGGTTCTACGTGCACGACATCACTTTCTACGCGTATTGCTCTTGTAAACATGCGTACATTTCTCTTTTAAGTGCTTTGTAGCCAGATATCGATAAGTCTACAACTTTGCACCTTTTCATGGATGTTTTGAATTCATCATCATCAAAACTGAACTCAACATAAAGATCCCTCCTCTCTTTGGGTGTTTATCAACAAAACTTATTCAGATCCGGTTGGAATTTCTTGCACTGATCAACATGTGTCCTTTGATCTCTGGCTACATAACAGTTCCATTAAATTCTCATTTTTTATGAGTTTCTGACCGAACCGCGGGTTGCAATTGCTGAAGGATTTAGCCTTCTCTTAAAGTTCTCTGATGCCTTGGGTGGTCATGGGTGACTTTATGTTTTGAGAGGGGCACATGAGAAAATGAGGAGGTCATCAGCTTCTCTTCCATGTAGAGATTTTAATCACTTTATCGAAACTAATGAACTTATAAAAGTTATTCACCATGGAGTGCAATTTACTTGGTGTAATAGTAGGGTGGGACGACCCGGTTGGAAAGCCTGCTTGATAAGACCTTTGTTACTTCTTAGTTTCATAGTGCTTGGGCTATAGTATCTTGTGTGGCTTTGGCTTCGCACAATTTCGATCACTCTCCTCTGATTTTGATGTGTGAGAAGCTGAATTCGGCTCCTCCTGCCAGGTTTTGTTTTCTCTCTATGTGGTTGTCTCACCCTGGCTTACAGGACTTGGTAACTCACAATTGGAACTCACCTAGTATCCAATTGTCACCCTTTCAGTTAATAATTGCAAAGCTGGAGCACCTCCATGGGGCTATTAAGGTGTGGAATAAGGAAGTTTTTGGGCATTTGGAGGATAATATTAGAAAAGCCAAAGCTTATTTGCAGACTATTCAGAATCATATAACTTTGGAGGGATTGTCAGATGATCTCTCTCAAGCAGAGAGTGATGCACATGTTAGGTTGGAAATTTGCTTGCAACAACAAGAATTTTTTGACAAAGAAAACGCCGAGTAAAATGGTTACAGACGGGTGATATGAACACTGTGTTTTTCCTTCGGCTTCATGCAATGCGTAAGCCTCTAGCTAATATATCGGTTTTGCAAGTCGATGATCATTTGATTGATGATGCAGATGTTATATTTGACCACATTGTGAATTATTACAGTAATTTATTTAAATCGGAGGTTACAGGCTATGTGGATTTATCTTTGATAAAACAGGTTCTTCTAGTATCAGTAAGTGTGACTGAGAATTCTGGCTTACTGACCGTTCCTACTTGTGAGGAAATTAGAAACGTCGTGTTCTCTATGGATCCAGCTAGTTCTCTGGGTCCTGATGTTTTTACAGGGGATCTCTTCCGAGAGTTTTGGGATATTGTTCAGGTTGATCTATGTACAACAATACAATTATTCTTCTCTACTGGGCACATCACACTTGGATGGAATTCCAGTTTAATGATTCTCATTTCAAAGGTTAAAGAGGCTATCACAGTGGATCAATATTGTCCTATTATGCTTAGCAATTTTTGCTATAAGATCATTACCAAGATATTAGTAGACTGTCTCTCTGCTGGGGGCTAGAATCATCTCTACACAGTAGTTTGGCTTTATCAAAGGACGGTGGATTGCAGATTGCATTGCTTTGGCACCAGAGAGTGTTATTTTCTTGACAATAAATGTTTTGGGGGTAATATGGCCCTAAAAATATATATTAGAAAAGGATTTGACAAAATGGAGTGGCCTTTTTCTTTTTGAAGTATTGGAGACGTTTGGTTTCTCACTACAGTTTTGAGATTTCATCTTAGAATTGTTTTCCACTGCTCGCTTTTTAGTTTCTTTCAATGGACATAGTATGGGTTATTTAGGTGCTCGATAGGGGTTCAACAGGGTGATCCATTTTAGCCTCTGTTGTTTTGCCTTGCAAAGGATTTTTTGAATCAGTGTATTTTTGTCTTAGTGGAAAAGGGGAAGGTGAATCCTATGGGCTATGCTAGAGGCACCATATTTGTGTCTCACTTACTTTATAGTGACGATGTGACTCTTTTTTTCAAAGGTGTCTATGAACAATATGAACACTCTCTGTGCAGTGTTTGATCTATATGGTGTTATGTCAGGCCAAATAGTAAATTGGGCAAAGTCTAATGTCTTTTTTGGCAAGGCAGTGACAGCAAGGAGAGGACAAGTATAAGGAAGGGGCAGTTCCATTTATCTATTTGGGTGTTCCGCTCTTCTATGGTGCTCTAAGGTAGAAGTATTTAAAGCCTATTGTAGACAAAATTGCTAGTAAATTTAGTTCTTGGAAAGACTCTTCTTTATCTGTGGCTGGAAGAGTTGCTTTGGTATCTTCGATAATCCAAAGTTTGTTGTTGCATTCTTTTGATGCTTACAGGTGGCCTAAACAGATGATCAGTAAGCTTAATAGACATATAAAAAAAATTCTAGATTGATTCCACGGTTGTTCAAAAGCTTATCACGATGCCATGGTCTCTTTGCTATTCTTCGGTTATGGAAGGGGATATTGGGCTAAAGGATCTGAATATTCTTAATGTGAATATGTTGATGTCCCTTGGTTGGCGTTTCTTGGCATGTTTTGTAGCTATCCTGGCGGTCTTAGAGGCTCGATTTTTACTTCCTTCAAAACTGTCGTGGAACATTAATTTTCACTCATCACTTTGATCATCACTAAGGCATATTTATGAGGATTTAAGGGGACATTCATGTTGGTTAATAACTACTAGGTCTAAACAGGATTTCTGGACGGGCAGTGGTTATAGTCGATGGTTGCACAACATTTATCTCTAACTTTTCACCAGCAAAGGAACTTGACTAAACAGTTCAGGACTTTATTATTGAGGGGTGTTGGTCCCTTCCTCTTTCCATGAGTATTGATGTGAGGTAGGCAGTGGAGGCGATGCAATTCTTGAAAGAGCAGACTGGTGTGTGTATTTGGAGGTATGTTGCTAACAGTCACTTTACTGTTAAAAGTTTTTATCGTTTGCTCAGTAGTTTCAGAGACACTACCCCATGGAAAAAAATTCATATGGAAACAATTTATACCTCCATCTTGATCTACTGTGGATTGGCGTGCCTATCTGGGTTGTTTACCAACTGAGGAAAGTTGTTGAAAGGGTTTAGCTTTCCATCGAGGTGTTCCTTTTGCAAAGAGGCCAGTGAAACTTTGAATCACTTGTTCGTGACTTGTAGGGTAAGTAAGCAACTTTGGTTGGCCATTTCCTTTCTCTTTGGCATTCGAGTTTAGCATGACAATAATATTAGGTCGCTTATAAGGGCGACAATGGCAGTCCAGGTTAGTTCCCAATTGAAGGTACTTAGGAATGTTGGAGTGGTCAATAATCTTTGGATCATTTGGACAGTGCGTAATACTGTTATTTTTAATGATCAATATATTAATATTTACAATATGATGCGACTCTTGTGTGAAGTGTATCAAGGAAGTGGAACATTTCATAATTGGATGTATGAAAGGCACCCTTGATGAGTTGTTGTTTCGTAACTTGGGAATCGCAAGAATACCCTGGAAAGCTCCAAAGATTATTCCAATTGTTTGGCGCTCAAGGTCCTTCAGATCAGGTGGTATCTTCCGTAACACTAGAGGCTTTTCCAAAAGCGTTTTTGCTTTTAATACAGGTGAGTCTTTTGATTTTATTGCTGAACTCAAGGAAGCAATGTTTGTTATTAGGAAAGCTTCAGAGTGTGGATGGTCTAACATATATGGCTAGAAAGTGATTCTACTTTTTTCGTTCATCTATTCAAATCACAGGCAATGGATGTGCCATGGTGTTGTCGGCTTTAGTGGGTAGACTGTTTAAGTCAACTTTTTCAGATGTCAGTAGTGGTTTTCCATATAACAGAGAGGTTAACAAGGTGGTTAATGCTCTCGCAAATTATGGAGCACAAAACTCAGGCTTCCATTGGTGGCACAATTTTCCTAATTATTGTAACACTTTTGTTTATGACAATTTCTCTTCTAGGGAGAGCTACTGTTTTGTGTAGCTCCATTTGATTTGTGAACTTCTCGTATGGATTTTCTTTTGACTTAATGATATTTTAGAGCTAAGGAAGGTGATGAAGGTGCTATTGGTGTGCCAACCTAGTTGGAATATCATGGTGCACTACTAATTCCTTTATCTCTGGCATTCTATGAAAATCTTATGCATTCTATGAAAAAAATGTACAATTTTTCCTTCATTTGCATTTTGCATGAAAAAAATGGATTCTTTGTTTTTTTAATTTAAATAGTAGATATTACCTTCATTTGAACTTTGCATGAAAATATGTATTCGTTTTTTGTATTTTTTCCCCTCTTCCTTGTATACTCCATTGAGTAAACTGTATCTTCCAAGAAAAATAATTCTTAAAGTAATTTACAAAAAGTAAAACAGATGTAAGTATATAGAGTCGACAAAGTTAAACAAATTTAAAATATGGAGTTCACAAAAAGTTCTTATCTAGAGAAAAACACGAAACATATTGATCACAACAAATAAAAATAAAATAGTCTAAGCACCGCTTACAAACTACATAATGAGCCAAAACATTTAAGGGACAAATAAAGAATGAGTTAGCACCGCATGTAATAACCGGGTTGGTCATGACATTCTTTCACCATGTTTAGACTTGAATTTAAGTTTGGATTATAAGCACATTTCTGCTAGCACCCACTAAACAATTCATCTCACACACCTTAACATCTTATATAAAAACAATATTTCCATTTTAGTACCAGAACAAAATGGGAAACACTGAAAGGAAAAAAATTTCAAATGTTTGATTCAATTCGTACGAGTGAATAGTTGAGGTTCTTATCTTTTAACAATGCCACCAACCTTCTCATTGCATTCCTTCTCTTCACCAATCAACATTTTTGTATGTGTGTTTTGTTTTTTTGGTGGGTTTTTGTTTGAAATTATGTTTTAGAATTTAATGGAGAAAACAATGATGAATGGCATTTTGCCTCAGAGGATCAGCTTATCACTCCTTGGACTGTCTCTGTTGGTAGGTCAGAGGCTCCTAACCTTCCTGCCTAATGGTGTATTTTCTGTTATCTGTTGATGTTTATCTATGTTTAACTGACACAAAAAGCTATGATCATTATATTTAGTTTTATTCAAAATTCTTTTTTTGCTGATTAATTGCTAATTTCACGAATCCATTATTGTTGTTCTGCAGTATTTTGAAAATAAAAATCTAAGTCCAACATAAAAAAAAATTAAAAAGGAGCAATGCTTTTTTGCGTGTTTTCTTTTTCTATCTTTTTCAAAATCGATCACATAAAGATATTTAATCCTTTGTTGTTCATGACTTTAACTATTAATCCAAGCAAGGAAGCTATGAAATCAGAAGAACATTTCAACAAGCTTTAATTCTAATTTCTATCAAAAATCTGTTAACATAAAATACTTTGTCTGAAAAATCAACCAAATGATTAAGCATGTGAAAATAATTATGAAGATAACCACAAACTCTCAAATATGAAGGGATAAATGGAAGAGAGAATGCTTACCAATATAAGAGGGTTTCAATGGAAGAGATAATGCAAGATTGGTAGTCTGCAAAATCACATAATAATAGATGTACCATTATTAACTCAAGCATATCATGTTTTTATATTTATTAGGTTTATGACTTGCATAATATGGCAGAAGTTACCAAACTAAAGAGGAAGATAGCAATTACCAAAAGCTATTGTGGCAACTGTAGATGCTTTAATTGGTTGTTATTTAACGGATGAACTATTCAATGTCTCTATAACTCCCTTGCTTCTGTGGGATGTGAAAAACGTTCTGAAAATAGACAAAATAAAGATATGTGCAAGTTTGTGACTTTGTATCTGTTGTGGGAGACGAATATGTTGTCAATTGAAGCGTTCAACTCCGCAACTCTTCTGTTTGTGTGGGATGGGGACGATTTTTTGGAGACATGTGATTGGCTCTGGTTAGGAGAGGAATCCGTTTTTTTCCCCGCTTAAATCGACAATTTCATGCCATGTTGAACAAATTTAAATAACATATATGAATATTATAAAAAAGCCACCGTCTTATTATTAGTATGGAAGCTACCGTATAAAAATATGAATATTCCAACATTAGTATGTAACTATTGATTTGATCACTTCTGGAGGTTTTTTTTTGACAGCCATCATATAATTATTATTTGGAGGCTATTTTTTTATATTATTATTATTTGGAGGCTTTTTTTAATAATATTAAGGATATTTTTGATAATGTAATTTTTGTTTTTTAATATCTGTGCTTTTTAATATAGTATAGTATAGATCAACTGAGATTTTTTTTTATAAGTAACTATGTACTGAGATTTTAAGATATTTTTCTAAAACATTATTAATTGATTCAAGTAAAGTGATTTTTTTTTCTTTTACAACTTAACTATATTGTTAAACTGTTTAATTTTTTAATATATTTTTAACGGTTTTTTAATGATTTAGCAGGACAATTTTATAAATGTGTTTGAGCATAAACAATTTTGACAAACTTGTAATATTTCCTTTTTTTTTCAGTTGAATAAACTTTAAATAGTTAAAATATAAAATAATATCTAGTGTTTGATTTTAGTACGTAGTACATGCAGATTTAAAATTGAATATTAAACGTCTTTTAAAAAATATAATATACTGAATATGTAATATATTATATATCTCAATATGCTATAAATCTATTCCAAATAATAATAATAAAATTATAATACGATCAATTAAAATAACGGTTTGGTACAAGTGGGAATGGCGGAGCCATTCGGATACCTTTCCGAACCATAGTTTCTAATTAAATTAATGGATCAGTAAACTTCACGTAACCTGCAAAAACCAAGTCAGCGTGGCCTTGGTCAACTTTGCTTATTAATCAACTCTAAAGGCACATTTTAATATTTAGAGACTCGAAAGGTTGGAAATGTTATAGGAATTCTCTTTCTATATATAGATTCCCTTATACTATCCAACTAGCTCCTTACTTAGTCCCAAATTTCTTCTGTCCAAGAGAAAAGTTTCATCTCCGGAGGATTACTTCTGATTCTCTCATGGCTTACCGCGTCAATGCCAATAATATACATGGCGGAGCGCCCACCGGGATGAGTCGCATGAATGGAACTCGCTTTGGATCAGTTTCAAATGGTCGACATGGAAACGCTATGCTCGGAGAAACCGCAAGCAGGTTGTCATCGCATCCAACAGTCTCCGTGGATGATCATCGAAATGTTTATATTACAGATTCTGCGTCGTGTCGGTCATCTAGTAGATCGAGCCTGTCCAGTAGATCTTCAGTTTCGTCAGGTGTGAGTTCTGGGCCAACCCCGACCCAGATAACGAAGATCTGCGGGTAGGTCTACGCTCTCTCGAGACTCGGAGGATATTCTTGGACCAACCCCCAGCGTTTGCTCGCAAGTGACTCGGAAACATGAGAAAAATGTGTAAATAATAAAAATATAGGTATTTTTATAAATATTAAAAATAATTTTAACTTTTTTCAAAATAAAATTATATTAAATAATTTTAAAAGAGTGCTAATAAAGCGTATACAAAATATTGTTATATCAAATAATTTTAACTTTTCTTAAATTAATTTGAGTCAATGACATGTAAGCATATAAAACTCTCTATTTGTAGATATTCTCATGACTGCGTTTAAAACTCTCTGTTTTCCATTACGGACAAACCCAAAAAGACGAACGTCGTCGTTTTAGTTTGGGCCTCGCTTCTTAATGCCAAAACCTACTAGTTTCTTTCATCATCGTCTCTACTTGCCGCAATCCCTTAAGGATCTAATCTGTCCCAATCCCTCACCCAACTCCATAACCAAACAACTTCAAGCTCTTCAAGATGGTTATGAAACAAGGCATTCTTTATCGTCTTTTCTCATTGCTTTACCCTCCACAGCTCTTCAATTCAAACTTCTTTGACTCCGCAACACAACCTCCGATGTTGAGTATCGTAGCCGTCTTGACAAGTTCTGCAAAATTGACTGCAAGATCTCCGCCAAGTTGTTAGGATCTAGAAAAGTGTTTCCCAAGAATGTTTCCAAATTTTTGATTTATTTAGGAAACGAGCCCGAAACGTTTTCCCCGTTTCCGTTTCGGAAACGTTTCCAAAACGAGGAAACTCATCCCTATTGCCGTTTCCGTGCAACATAGGTTCAGTTCGAAAAGTTCGCAAACAAGCTCGTTTGTGTGTCTATGAAAAGCCTCGTGAACAAGCTTATATATATATGCTTATGTTTGTGTGTGTGTTAAACTAGATTATGTATGTTTATATATGTATTAAACTAAATTATAAAAATATGCTTTTTTTGAATAATATTTAATATTTTGGCCACAGCGATAAAAGTGCAAGTTTGCATTGATTGACCGTACCTATAAAAGTATAAGTGACGTAGCGGAAGCTATAAGAATTGAAAGATAACTAATTGAGTCCATTGATTCGCACACGAATACCAGAAATAACTCTTCTACAACCTGTTGATTCTGTGAATATCTAGGAAATAGGCATAAAAAATCATTGATCCAATAAAGAATACCGAAATTTGGGAAGAAAAGGCATTCATGCCAAAATAATATTATCCAAAAAAACTCCCCAATTACATAGAATGAATGCCTTTATATAGGCATAAAACCCTAAACAAGAAAACCTAATTAAAATAGGAAGAGATTCCTAAATAAGAAATCTAAATAAAACAAAATCCTAATGTAACTAAAATATATATCATGGCAATTATGCCGCATCATTTGCCCTAATAATTAAAAAATTAAAGTAATACAAAATGTTAAAGAAAATCAATTCCTGGATTTCCTAGTCCTTCATCATTCTCTCCTTGTTCAAAAAAACTCGTCCTCGAGTTTTATAATGAGAAAAGATATCAACAAAAACTGGTGGAAAACATCCATGATCTTCTATTTCATTGCAATTGATTGACTCCAAATAATAGCACTCATTGTGATGTTGCAAAGTTGGACACAAAACCTCGCCTCCTTGTTTCAGCCACGCCAATTTATAAGGCTTAGGATGTTTTTCAGTCTTACTGAGGATGGTACGGGTTGATTGAAAATGTTCGTACGCAGCCAATCATCATCACTCGCAGCCTTCGGCGTCAAACAAGAACGTCTAACTACCATTGACACCCCAACTTCACCCTCACAAGCACTTCATCGACTGTTTTGTCATCATAAATTGGATTGCCAAACAATTCAATGTCGTCCTCCTCACAGTTGTCAGTGTCATAAACAATGCATCAGGTTGTAGGCTGTCAAGAAATTCAGGGATTTCAGTTCTCATACCTTTCTCCCAACTCCTTCGATCATTCTCTACCACTGCTCTGTGATGCCTCTGAGGAGCCTCAACTTCGCGATCATCGCCCTCCTCAACGTCACCATCCTCAACTTCAGAGTTTCCTCGACAGTTATTGTTACCGCACACCAGATTCGCTTCGAGCCAGTTATCCATTATCACAACCATCCTCTCTGCAAGCTGATCAACAATCAGTTCAAGCTGTTTGTCAAAGATCTCATGTACTCGTTGCTCCAAGTCACGTTCATACACGTCCTCGACACGCTGCTGTCTTTTAGGCAGCATGTTCACACTGGATCAGTTTTGTCTTTGATACCAACTGACGTATGTTGGAATTTGCGGCTAAAATATTACATTCATATACATACATGGCAGCGGATATAACAAAAATTTAATGCCTTTGAATTCCCCCAAGGACCCATGTATATCAACATATATAATTAAGGTTGGAAGATTTACCTTTCACCAAGGCACGATCGATCGGTTGTATGCAACGTTGGTGTAGCTCTTTGTACCAAGAACCCGAATCACCTTTGAGGAATCACGTTGCTTTTGCGCGAACGTGGCTACAGGTATACACACGAACGAACTTACATTGGAATGATCACAGTGTACTAGCACCCTTTTAGAATCACTATTCTAAAACTCACAAAATTATTTTTTTTCTCTCTTTGAACTGTGATGTTCACAAATTCGGAAATACCTTGATTATGGCATAAGAGAATTCGGCCAAGGGATGATTTAATGGCAAGGGGTGCATGTCTATTTATAGGCATATGAGATGGCCTAGATAGACACCACAATAGAACCAAAATTCTCTTCTCCTTGCCCTACTTGAATTCGGTTTTCTCCTATGTACAAAAGGAGGGTCGAATTCATTCCTAGTCCTACTAGGTTTAGGTTTTCTTCTTTTGTACAAGAAGAGAGCCAAATTCATTCCTAATCATATCAAGCTACATCCTAATTAGTCTTTCCTTGTCATACAAGAAGAGGACTCCT
>CAODLS012564798.1:0-21510 GCA_948243855.1 Flueggea neowawraea
CCAATCTCCTTACAGTGATAACACATCAAACCATGATTCTTATCCATTTCCTTGCCCCTACTAATGGTTAATCCAAACTTCACTCTGTCTCCACCCGAACTAAAAGTTAACATCTTCAATTTTTTAAACAACAGAGCATCCTTCACATCATTAATAGAGATTCCATCTCTACCATACATGATAGTATCACCAAAACTCTCATATGACTCAGGCAATGAATGCAACAGAAACATAGCTTGATCATCATCATCAATGTCAACACCAACATCTTTCAAATCTAATACAATTCTATTAAATTTATCAAGATGTTCGTTTACCTGCATGCCTTCTGATATCCTCAAGATATACAACCGTCTTTTCTGATAAAGCTTGTTCGACAAGGATCTCTTCTGATACCTACTTTCCATCTTTTTCCATAAGTCTGTTGCAGTAGTTTCATCAGTTACCTCCCTCAAGACTTCATCCGCAAGAATCAATAGAATTGCACTATGCGCTCTCTTCACAGCCTCCGCTTTCTGCATCGCTGTCAGTTCTACCGATAATTTCTCTTCACCTTTAATCGCCTCCTCACACTTCTGTTGAACCAGAATTGCCTTCATCTTTAGCTTCCACAACGTGAAATCATTCGAACCATTGAATTTCTCAATATCGAATTTATACGAAGACATCTTCTTTCTGCAAAACGGACCCAAAGTTTATGAACAAACTTCTGTGTCTCTGATACCACTTGTCAGGGAAAACCGATGATTGAAGAATGCAGAATAAACAAAGAGCAATCACACAAGAACACAAGATTTATGTGCTTCGATCAATAACCGATCTACGTCCATGGGCAGAGCACAAGTATTCTATTATTCAGAGTTACAACTGGCCAAAAGACACAAGATTGTTTCCAAGCTACCTATTTATAGTATACAATGAAACACTAGCAAAAATAGGCCACTCAAAACCCTAATACATGTATTAGAACCCGTTCCTAAGCAGGAATTACGTCCAGAATAGGTTACACGAACAAACTGGGTAAGACACAAACAAATCCTTAATGACACGGACACGAGAACTCAACCGTGTGTCGAGCATTTTATTACACGGTCTAGGACATGGCCGTGTCTCAGACCGTGTCTTGTACTGTCTCACCCGAACACCTCCGTTTTGTATCTAATTCGTCCCAGTTCGACTTTGGTTCATCAACTATCAATCATGGTTTCAATCTTGACCAAGAAAATTGACTTCAACATTAACAAGCGTATTAGGGTTGCAGATTTGGGAGTAAACGGAAAGAGGGTTGGGTTAGATTGTTGGGTTTCAGAATGAAGTTGGGTTTGATTTTGGTTTGTTTGTTTTATGCTATTATGTATCGGTACTTTGGTGAACATGATTTTGATTGGCTTATACGAATATATGGGTTGTTGATTGTTTGTGCTTCTCGAAGTTGTGAGCATTGTGCGGTGAAGTAGTTGTTGCTTTTATAATTGGTTTGCAGTTTGTCAGATTTCCAGTATGCTGCTATGTTTTTGTACACGTATAGTTTCTATGATATTGGCTCGATTTTGGATCTGTAATGCTGTATTTTATTCTTATGCATGCTACTTTTGACTGTCTGCTGAAGACTTACGGATTCCTTACATCCGACTTCTAGAGGGATACTCTCTTCACAAAGTCTCCATTGCAATATGTTGAGGTCCAAGAGGGTTGAGTCTTTAGGTGCCTTAAGATTGCCAGGAATGTTCTATTTTGGTATAGATTAAGATGTTATCTGGCTTGCAAGGATAGTTATGTTGGTTGTTTCTGGGTATTTAACTTTCTCCCAAGTTTTGATTTCGATTATAATATGTTTTATTTTTGGATGGATGATACAGTATCAGTCATGTTTCAAAATAAAGTTGGGTTTGAATTTCTGGGTTTTTGTTGCTTTGATTCAGAAAGAGAGAGAGATTGATGTGGGAGGAGAGAAGGATGAGGAACGAGGAGGGAGTGGAGAGGGTTCGGTGGAGGTCAGGGAGGAGCGTTGATTCAGAGAGAGAGAGAGAGACCGATGGGTTTGGAGTGGGGAGAGGTGGTTTGGGGAGTCGGGTGTGATGGGTGTTGGTTGGTGGGAAAATGAGGGAAAGTGTGGGAAAGAAAGGCAGGAGAGAAAGAGAGAGAGAGAGAGAGAGGAGAGGATGAGAGGGTATTTTTGTCATTAATTTCATAATATTTGTAGGCCTCATATGCCACGTCAGAAAATCTGACGTGACCTGTTATATTTAACTAAGGGTGACAAGTCAAAAGACCGGAGCGAAGGGTTTTGAAAACTGAGATATCGCACGAAAAATATAGTCAAACCTTAGGGACTGCCATGGAGTTTACCCTATTTTTTATCAAATACATCTAATATACGCTTATTCAGATTTTAAGTTCCCATGCAAAAGAGTTGATCTTTTTGAAAAAACACAACTCATTTAAAACTCTTTTACAACTACTAACAAATAAATATCTCGCATAAAATGGGACGAAGGAAGTAATAATTTTTCTTCTTTAAACAAATTTTTATTAGATTGAAATCCTTTTCTTCGATAAGCAAAGTATCACATAAAAATTAAAATATTAACATTTTAAAAAAATTACAGACCGATATGCTAGTCATTAGAACTTTGATCAATGCTGTTAGACCAATAGTAAACTCATAATATTGAATGATATCTTATGTACATTTTATTTTATTTAAAAAAAGTTGTTTCAACCATGTCAACTGTCAAATCTGAATTGAACCAAAACCGCCTAAACCGGCCATGGGCGGTCCAGTTCTAGTTTAACAATTCCATTGAACCAGACTCGACAATTTTGAACGGTGGTCCTGCCTGATAATTTTTATTGGGTTTCTTCTTGTTTCTGAAAAGATGTTGAATTGAATTTTCGGCTATTAGCTTCCTTTTCGTGCTTAATAGTGGATAATGTCAACGTAGAGTATTGTATTTATCCCCCCCCAAAAAAAAAGCAGTGTTGTTCTTACATTAGTTTTGTGTATTTAATTGATTGGGACGCTTCTATAGTGAGTTGCGATCATAGGAGTTTTCACGGTTGATTGGACTTGTGAGAATGAACAATGTTGCTAGAGATTAAGGACTTAGGATGATATGCATCATTTATTATTTGATAATCCATGAAAAAGTTAAGGATTTTGAATTGGAATAGGTGTTTTTTGAGTTTGAAAATTGGGTTCGTTTTTAATCAAACTTATTTGTCCATTAGGCTTTCATATATGCGTTGATATTCAAACTCATGGAATTCTTGCTTTGTGCTTTGTTTGCTATAATTTGTTAGTCCTGAATAAATGGTGAAGATATAAGCTTTGAACCTGATATTTAAATGAAATAGACAATTGTTTTCTTTTTTGCCAGCGAAATAGACAATTGTGTTTATGTTGAAAGAAACAAGGTTATAATTTTGCATATTTAAGCGCCATAAATACACATAGCGATGAACAAATTTTGATTAGCGTTTGAGAATTTTTTTTCAAACATTGATCGAGTTGAATCAGCGATGAATATTTCATTCAAAGAAAATATTTTCTGTTGTTTGATTGATATTAATATTTCAATAAGACATTTTATAAGTGGTGGCGGTGCTAGCAAGGACATTAATAACTCAATGGTTTAGTTGTTCAGGATTAGGAGTGGTGATGATTGAGGGGAAAAAAAATTAATGATGATGGTTGAGAAAAAAAAACTTAACGTTTTAGGTAGAACCCTTTTGGGTTAACTATACAAATACACAACAACAACGAAAAGATAATTTTTACATATGCGACAACACGCCAAAAATATGATAAAAATATCAATATAGAATAAAATATTTATAAATACTATAGTTTGACTATGTGTTGACCAAACGTTAGAAAGTTGACCATGCACTGACCACATTCTTTTGACCAATGAAAATAAATACAACCCGAAAATAACACGAGTACAAACTAGTACAATAATAAAAGTGAGAATAAACACCAACAAAAATGGTGTTGACCACACTCTTTTGATCAGTGAAAATAAGTTCAAACCGAGAATAATATGAGTACAAACTAGTAAAACAACAAAATGAGAACAAACTGAAAACAAACACCAACAAAAATGAGTACAGATCAAAATAAAATTTTAAAAAATATTTTAATTATTTTTTTATTACTTGATGAAATTATAAGTACAAAACGAGTACAAATAAAAACAAACAAAGAACAAATCGAGTACGAAACTAATACAACCCAAAATGAAATTTGTTGATTACACCAACAAATACTTACAAACAAATAAATACAAAAAAAGAACAACGTGAGTACAGAAGATGAATAAAAATGAGTACAACACAAAAATATTATGGTCTGAAAGGTTAATATTATTCTTTTTGTTCAATAAAATTACGAATACAAAATGAGTACATTTACAAAATAAATGTTTACATAAATGAGTACAAGTTATTTGAAACATGCTCATTACACCAACAAAATGCTTAAAAAAAGAATAAAAAATGACAACAAATCAAATACAAATGAGAACAAAATGAGTACATTACGGATAATGGGTTATCTTGGGTGTCCTGGATCCAAATTTCCAAAAGAACCTACAAGTTAACAACAAGCTAGATGAAAAAGTCAAGATAGAAAACCACGTTACAAATCAACAAATGTATTTGAACGATTCTCGTACTTCGTCCTTGAAGATTTCCGTATAACTTCGACTCATATAGCAACTGAGGATGCTATATGAGAAAAAAAAAAAAAACAATGAACTCAACATATTCAAACTAAAGTATAGTAAAAAGCATTGGTCGACCACCTCTTTCTTTCTCTATGATTTTCTCTCCAGTGAACAATTACAGCTTCATAAATAAAATTAACCAATAAAACGAAAAACACTTGTATCCCAAATTACAAATATATTTTCTTCTTACTAAGAAAATATTTTCTTTTTGGCTTTTTTTTTGGTTACCAAACACTATAAATTATGTAGTTATCTTTCTTAAAGACCAGATTGGAGATCTAGAACTTAAATGATTCCTGGCACACTCATTTCAAATTAGACAATTAAATGTCCTGCTTTACTAAAGTTGGACAATAAAACACACCATCAATAATATTGACATGCCTGACTTGTGCAGTTAAATATCTTCAGCACCACTTGGACTACAACAAGAAGATTGAAAACATAAATATAGTAGTTAATCATTTTAAGATCTACATAAGTACAAGAGTAATCAGAAATTGAAAACAACAGGACACTAGTTGGAAATTCAAAGAGGATTCTGGGGATCACTTCTGCTCTGTCCAACTGAAAACACATGATAAATCTGTAAACTAGGCTCCACCGGTACTTGTGGTCAACCTGCAGAAACATCAAGAATGAGTATCAGTATTTAGTTTGCAAAATGGACAATAGAAAAATTAATGCACAAACTAATTTTTCTTACCTTTTTCTAGTTAAGATATCAGATTATTCCCACCAATCGCTACGTTCAAAGTTTGCAGTTGTGAGATCATTATAACGACTCCACCCGAAATCAAAATTTACAGGAGATAATAGTATGTCTTTTCCAAACATGGCATCATCTTGAAAATTATCATGCGGTGATGTAGATGAAGGATTCCATTCACCATCAGATTCATTAGTTGAGAATTGTTTTTCAGTTTCACAACCAAAACCCTCTTGGCAAATTGTTTTTCCTTTGTCATAGATTGACATAGCAGTCATCTCCTTGCAAATTTGATCAGCAAATTGGGAAGGGATAGCTTGAATATCTTGACAAACTGAATTAGCTGTCACCTCGTTCTGATTAAAATATTCAAGGTCAGAACTTGTAGCTGGTGATTGATATTCACCACCAGATTCAGTGCTTGGTGAATTGTTGTTGCAAACAGAAGCCGTCAGGCAAGTTTCTTCGCCGTTGTCATAGATTGCCATAGCAATCGTTTCTATTGGGCTTTGATCTTCACAACCAGAAGTAACAACTTCACTATCATGAGAAACTATTTGATTATCTTCTCCAAAATCATTCTTTGAGACATTCTGATTTCTTAATTTACTTTTCTTGGACTTATCATCTTTTATCTGTAACTTGACAATAACATATTGACCCTGCAATCAACGGAAGCACCAAACAAAATGAGTTCTTGCAAGAGGAGCTATGTCATACAAGAACAACAGAGAGAATTACCACAAAATGCAAAGAGTTTACGATTCTAACTAATAAAAGTTGCATAATAAAAATTCAGCAAATAAAATTTGATCATCAGCGGAGAACTTACTCCATCATCGTATTCTTGCATAATCCATCCAGTTCTGACCGGTTTGGAACCTCTGGTAGAGCCTTTCTTATAGAAAACCAGGGACCTTTTCTTACCTCCGCCCTTGATTTGACGAGGCTTACCAGTTGATTTCCAGTATCCAGTCTTAGTTCCCCATTTACATAGTTGGTTTCTCCCGTCCATGTATTGTCGCCTATAAAAAAAATACTTATATTTGTCGCATTCTATTGTTGGGAGACCTGATTCCACAACAACAAACATAAGAGCTTGGTTTAAAACAAAAAAGGCATACTATAAGATATTAAAATTAATAATACAAAACATCTGTTAGTGTTTAATTTGAGCAATGCAATTTTTAAAAAAGTTTATTTAAAAAATGTTTTATTTTTCACTTTTACTATATAATTTACAATATCGCAATTTCTGTATCTACTGTCAAGTAAAAATAAACATTTGCAGCACAAAAACAAAGAAAAGTTAGATATTTACTCTTTAAATCCCAAGGCTCGAATTCACAAATATCGATTTCTAGGATTGACCAGTTCCTCTTAGCTTGACCAGAATTTTTCTTCGACAAGTAAACATCGATGAGACATTCATCACCGGGGAAGAAGCCAAACCCCGGGCATTCTTCAATACGCATGGCTGTAATATACACAAAAGCCGATCACTAGAGGAAGCAAACAACTACTTTTGATATTAGAGACTTAGAGGGGAAAAAAAATAAAAGAGAAAGAAGAGAAGTTAGCTGTTGTTACCAGATGGGATGTTATAATTCATTCCGGCCTCTTCCTAAAATAGAACACTAAGACAACTGAACACTGAATGTAAGAAGGAAATGATGCTAATGCTTTGTGGGTGTTGCTGCTTATTCTACGTTGTTGGAGGAAACCAATATGTAGTGCAGTGCCAAAAAGTCACACTGTTACTACTTTGCTGACAAGTAGAGATGTCCGAATTTCTCACCACTGAAACCAACGTATCAAATTCTGCTTTGGTACTTTGTTTGAAAAAAGAAAAGTGCAATCGAGAATTCAACGAAGCTTCACTCTACTTCAGTGAGGGTTACCTTGCGTTCCACGTTTATACTTATTTGCTTGGCTATTTCTTTGACAATCTAGAATATTCTCTAATCTTTTTCGGTGAGTAGATTAATTTAAGCTTCTTGATCACTTGCCCTTTGGAAAGAATGATGAGGCCCATTTTCAAAACTGCATTTACCATCAAAATTTGAAATTGTTTGCTCAACGTTAATTTAATGGGTGTGTTCTTTTTGAGTAGAATGAGTAGATTACACTATTGTATTTGCATTTTGTAGAAAATTTGGAGCTCATTTAGTTTGAACCATTTGGAATATGGTATTTAATCAAATATATATTCATATTTGGTTAAATTTATAATTTGGTTTGTCAAATTTGATATCAAATGTGCTTATTTGTTGAAATCTAACATGCTTCAAATACCTCATTTTTGTGAGATTTGAAATACAGAAAAATCTCTATATAAGAATAGTTTTAAGAACAAATTAATTATATTCTAATTGAAAGGTTATAAATAAATAGAGGTATTAGTACAAAACATTTTTCTAATAGCCAAAAGTATCCATTTTAATAACAATAACAGTAAGAACTTCCTAATAATTATTATTCAAAAAATATTTATATAAAATTATTTATTGTTTGGCACATTGATTTACTCTTTAGTGTTGTTACCACCTATATTGTACTTCTACCACTATGAACTGTTTTTTTTAAAAAAAGAAATGTATGCTATGTTTAGTTTGGAAAATAATTTTTTATTTTTTTGCTTTCTATTTTCTATTTTCTGTTTTCAGTTTTATTTCTATTTTCTGAAAATTTAAGATATTTAGAAAATATGTTTATTTCTGAAAACTAAAAACAAAATTTCTATAGAAAATAAGAGAGAAGAGGAGGTGTATCTCTTTAAAGTGTGTTTGTAAAGATTAAATGTAAAACCTTATTTTGCAAAAAAAATATTTTTTTTAACAAATTTTTCATTTTTTCATTTCTATTTTCTAATTTTTTTGGAAAACAATGGAAAATTCTCCAAACTAAATAGGCTTGTAGCTTTGCATATATCTTAAAGTTATATCTTAAAGTAATTGTGTCACATATAAAGTGAAGTATATTATACAAGGAAAACTTTTGAAATCATATTACTGTTTATGGCAAAAAATTGGCTCAGGTCCAATGGGCCGAGTCAAGTCCGTAAGTCGCAAGTCAAGCCCAAATGACAAGGGTAGCTAAGAGAATGAGCTCAGGTCTGGAAGGGAGGTGGTTTAAACCCATTCTACCAAAAATGTAGTAGCTCTGTCGTCATTCCAAGAGGAGGAGTTTGTTTTGAAGAGCAATTCGTCTTACTAGGAGGAAGCAGTCTTTTTAAAAGATTTTATCGGGGGAGTTGGCATAATTCTGATCCAACACAACTATCATGATAATCTAGATAAAGGGGACACGAAGATTTTCAAGTTTAATTAAAGTGGAAGTCTCTCCACTAGGTGGAACAAAAAAGGACTTCTACTGTCGATGAATTGCTTCAGTGGAGCAGATATGAAAGGCTTGTTTGGTGGCAGATTTTACTCTCCCTTCACATTACATTACATTATATTACACACCATTTGGGTGTTCTATGTTTTCTTTTCGTTTAGTTTTAGCCTTTTCTTTTGCCATCTTAGTCCATTATTCTTTTATTTTCCAAACTCTCAATTGTATTTTTCGTTCATTAATAAAAGTCATTTTCATCATTGTGCTCGTGAATTGTTAGCAATGAGCGAGGAACCCATTTACAACAAATTATGTCTCTTTGTTTTCTTGCAATCGTTTGAGTGAAGTTAGATCGAGTTCACAATTGGTTTGAAAAAACTGAAAATTACCTAGCACACTTGAAAAAGGGCAACATTGTTCTCCTTTTGCCAAAAAATAAGGAAAAAATCTTTTGGCACGCTCGGTGGGATACATACAATGATGAGGTGACATCGTCAGCATGCAAAAATATGGATTTGAAAATTGCCAGCATTACCGGTCGGAGGAAGAAGCTTTTGCAACGATAAGAGCTAGGCAAGCCTATGAAGAAGAACATTTTTATTTTTATTCTTATTACACTCCTACACCGGCGACTTATCCCGCAGTGCAAATCCCCCCCTCCCCACAACTATAGGCTCGGGGGACAATATGGGCCGGAGGAGTATTCCTACTTGCCGCCTAAAAAATCTTATTAGTATGACCGCCAAGATGATGACTGGTCTCAAGGATCAGTGGTTGGTCAAAAATTTCAAAAAATTGATCAAAATTGTGAGTATATTTAAAAAGACCACCAACTGGAAAGAGGAGATGATTCCCCCATCTTTTTGAGAAATGTTCTCAGTCAACGAAAGGCAAATGGGTGGAAGCACTTACAAAGGCATAGGTATGGATCGAAGAAATACTTGATAAGTACTGTCAAGGAATGGAAGAAATAAAAAAGGATCTTGGCAAATTTACAGAAGCAAAGTTGAAGCAAGTAGAAAGACAAAGTCCACTCTTACCCCTGAAAGGACAAGAGGCTGGGGATGAGCCACTGGAGCAAAATCAAGTGTTCTCCCTGGAAGAAGATTTATTGGCAGTGGAGTTTTCTAATTCTTCTCTGTTTATAGTAGAAAGTAACCACTCAGGGGGCACCCTTTGTATTCATCTTTATCCACAAAGGGCTCGAGCTAAGTTAATGGAGGAATTAAGGGAATAATTTGAGCAATCAGGGGAGTTGTATAAGGAGGCTCAAGAAAGTTTTAAGCGGACCTGCAAAATTCTAAAGCAAAAGCATTCCCATTTAGGGTACTCAGAGAACATGCCGCCCATTTTTCCGAAGGAGAATGAGGTCGAAAAGTTACCAAGGGATGATGATACCTGTAAGGATCTTTAAAGAAGCCACTTGAAGATTCTTCGAGGCCAACCAAGGAGGTGAAGGGGGAACCAAGGATGGAGCCAGAGGACTTGCATTCTGAACCTGCAAGACCTCAACCAGTGGCATTTTTTGAAAAAACCTCTTGACGAAAAAGGGTATGTAAGTTCAATTGTCCAAATTTTTTTGTTGAGTGCTCTGTTGTTTTCTTGCAAGAACTTCAAAGTCTAAAGGGGAAATGCATATGGGAAGAAAGAATGGTGTTTTCCCATTTAATGGAAATGACCCCTTAGAGACACACATCATGGCAAGAGCCACAATCAAAAATAAAACTTCATTTACTGCAAACGTTGTGGTTGCAATCATTCTACTAACCCAGAAAATTAGTGGGCTTGGAAAATGCTTCAGGAGGCTGCCATTAATGGAGAATTCAGTGTAAGTTCTTGTTAAAAGGGGAACTTCACCAAAATAAAACTGTTAAGGAAAGCTGGCCACGTCTTGGCCGCTTAAGGCTCTATTTTTCTTACTCCTCAGCTAAATTAAATATCTAGTTTAAAATTTCCATCTCCAACAAACTATTTATTAGTCTCCTTCCTCAAACTTTTGGTGAGAAACCACATTTTCACTCCTCTTGCTAGAGGAGTGAATTTGGCTTCTTGAGATGGTTTTTTAAATTTTTTATTATTAATTTATTAATTTTTATTGTTTTGTGGGGACAAACACATATTTTAAAATAAAGTAAAGTATATAATTATATTGTTTATTGAAATAGAGAGTGAGATAAAGAGTGTCGTTGGATATGCACAAATTTTGATACATGCTAAATTTGAGAATTAATTGTTTATAATATAATATAGGAGAGAATGAGAAATGTTGCTGGACTTGAACATGCTCTTACCTCAGTTCTTTTTTTTTTGTATCAATGCTTACCTCGTTTTTTAAGAAAATTACAAGATGGATTATGAGCATTCAACATAAACAAAAGGCATAGAAGACAGTAAATGATTATGTCCAAAATAATAGATTTTATCTCCATAGTCTAAAGGATTTAGCACAACCCAGTGAGCATTAGATGCATCCACATTGATCCCGCAGCTCCGAGAAAGCTAGAATCGAGCACTAAGTTTTTTTTTTCCAACAAAAGGGGAGGAGGAGACGATCAATAGGTGGCGTACTCTTGTTGGGTGTGACCATGCAATCTTAAACCTGAAAGTACCCTCCCTGCTGCGGAATGTTCCCGAGAGTCATCGCTGACACCCTCAAAGATTCGAACCCGTGCCGCATACTGAGGTCAGCATGCCTCAACCGCTCGACCATCGAGCACTAAGTTGAACCACAAGTCTGAAGGTAACAAAATACATCTATAAATAATAGAAATGAAACTTAATCAAAATAACAAATAAGCGAAATGAAATTGAAAATTGTGCAAAGACCAACTGTTTTTTGTAACATTTTTTTTATCAAAGAAAATATTATTTATTCATTGTCAAGAAAACAGATTATAGAATAACACGGAATTAAATAAGAGCAATCACACTAGAACACAAAATTTACGTGATTCAGTCAATCGACCTACGTCTAAGGGTAAAGAGCTAGTAATTCTATTATTCCTGAGTAAAAAACAAGCTACAAAGCTTACAACGGCTTCCAAAGGCTTACATGGTCGTCCAAGGCATCCAAGATTGTTCTCAAACTACCTATTTATAATTTACAAGGAATACAAGTCAAAATTAATTAAGAAACCCTAAAGACACTCCCAAACCTGTCTAAAATCAAAGACACGAACAACAAGGAGTAAGACACAGACGAATCCTTGAAGACACGGGCATGAGACGCGCGTCCATGTGAGAGATGCACGTTTTGGCCATTTTCGTGTCTCAAGCCGTGTCTTGCATTGTTCCGCCAAAAGTCTTCCTTTTCATCTCCAATCCATCTCATTTTGACTTTCTTCATCAAACATCAACATAACTTCACCAATCTTCAAGAAAATCTCACTTTAACCTCAACATTCATAGAACTACAGTAGTACAAAACAAGGTTCTGCATACCAAATGAAGCCAAGCTGAAAGAGGAAATCTAAATCCTGAATACATAACAGTTCAAGTGGAAGTTTACAAGTGAGACTTTTATAGCTGAAGCCTAGCCCAAATATAAAAGGATATACACGCCAGGCCGAGGAGGAGTTGAACTTGATCGGGTGTAACTTAATTTTAGAAAAATATTAAACATGTGTACTCAATACTCATACATATTTGAACTGATAACTATTGGTTTTTTGTCAATATAAATTTCCATTTTTTAATTGTGTTTATTTCCATGATCAAATAGTGATGTCGGACCAGTTTAGAAAAACCAAATCCCAGTACATTCATTCACGCACATCACTATAGAAACTTAGTTCTACTCTATCGACTATAACTGTGGAGAACAGGTTGATGCAACATAAGCAGAATAATTCTAGTAAGTGTTTCCAAAACACAATATTACTAATCGTTAACTCCTACATATTGATATATGGGTCTAATTGATAGCCTCCAATAACAAGAAGAGAATACAAACTTAAATTCACGCACCAAATTTTCATAAGAGTTTAGTACATCCACAAATCAATTACTACTACATAGAATGTCGAATTTATTCTAAATTTTGATAATTGCGAGTCGAAGCAGCCGATGACAGATCACGTTAACTTTGCACCTAAACACAAATTAGACTACAGCAATTACCTTGTTTCCTAAAGCGACGCCCAACTCACTGCAAGCATAGAAAAACAAAAGAACTTTGTTAATTCTAATAAAAAATTCTGGAGGATGTTTGATTTTGATAAACTGAGTGGTAGATAACAGATTGACGAATTATATAATAAAAATAAAAAAATTGATATGTTTTTTTAAATCACAATATACTAAATATATAATATGCTATATCAATATGTTGCAAATTTAACACCCTAGTTCACAGAGGGTCTGAACAAAAAATCTAACTTACAGATTCTAAGCCTACAAATTCTGTTCAGTGCCACCCATTGTAGGTCCCGTCATAATAAGGGAAACTTTGCTGAAGCTGGTTGTGGGGCTGAGATGCATTTTCAACGTTGCAATATTCTGTCCGAACGCATTCACGTAATTTTTCCATGTAAGCCTGAAGCCGAGGTTCATCCTGTATAAAGGTATACAAGAACATAATTGATTACAAAGGAGAAGCAAATATCAGTTAACAAAACCTGAAAATCGAAACCTGATCTGTCACATTGTTGTCATCATGGGATGACATTAGAGCACTGAATCGATCTTCCAGATTGGCAAAACGATCGTTCTGACTTGAACTTCCTGTTTCAATGTCATAACTCATAGGAATACTACTCGACTCATGACCTTCTTCGTAGCTTGATCCATTATCTTGTTTCTTCTTTATTTTACACAGGACCAAATCCTTCTATGCAAGATTTACCACAAAGAAAGCAATACATATAATCGATTTAATTCCTACAAAATGCTGAAGTAAAAATAAGTAATGCATGATTGATAAAGTGAGTAGAAATTAGTTACCTGGCTAGGAAAGTTGAAAGTAGGATGGTACTCATTCATTACCCAATTAGTCTTCTCCCCGTTAGGAAAGCGACCTTTATAGAACACCAATGTCTTCTTTATACCAATCTGCATCTGGGTTTCTCCATCCATGATTTTACTGTCCTTGGCAGTGATTTTCCAGTATCCGGCCTTAGTTGTTCTCTCAGCTTTGTTACTATTTCGGTACTTCCTCTTAATGGGGCTATAGAAATGCCATGGTTGATTCTTCAAAATCGAAAGCTCTATAATACACACATATGTAATCAATCAAAATTTTTATGTACGATGATTTAATTAATTGTAATTTTACCAATGAGGTACTATTTAATTACCAGTGAGCTTCCAGGGATCATGCATGCAAACATCAATGGTAGGAAATATGTTGACTTGATCATTGTCATAACCTAGTATTTTGTGCTTCAAGTAAAAATTCACCAGCTGTTCATCCGTTGGTTGCAATCCGAATCCTGGTACATCCTCCCAACCACTTGTTGAATCTGACATTCTGTAATCACTACAAGAAACAGTAAAAACTCATCAAGTAAATAAAACCAAAGCATTAACTGAAAATAAAAAACAGAGGGAGCTATAAAATTGGACTAATTACCTCGTTAATGTTGTGGCACAGTTGATAATTTACTCAAATTGCTGATGAGAGTGATTAGTATATATAATAGCAATGTAGGGAAGATGGAAAAAAATAAGTTATTCGAGTCATGATGATCGTTTTCTCATTACCAAATAAAGAAGTTATTATCAGTTTTTATACTTCAGTGTGAAGTTGGTTACATGGCTAAGTTCTAATGTGTGATTGGTTCTTTTATGCTAGTGAGTCATAGCCGCGTTTCTCTGGTCCAAATGCCTCTTGTATTGTTTATTGCTTAAAGAAAATTAATTATGTGAATGATGTCGCCAATAAGCTTATTTTAGTGTACGTAACAAACAACAACATTCTATCCACATAAATAAAATGTATATAAGACATCATTCAATATTATGAGTTTACTACTGGTCTAATAGCATTGATCAAAAGTCTAATAACTAGCATATTGGTCTATAAACTGAAAAAAAAAATGTTAATATTTTAATTTTTATGTGATACTTTGCTGATGGAAGAAAAAGGGTTTGAATCTAACAAAAATCTGTTCAAGAAAAAAAATTATTACTTCCTTCTTCCCATTTTATTTGAGATATTTATTTGTTACTAGTTTAAAAAGAGTTTTAAATGAGTTGTTTTTTTTTTCAAAAAGATCAACTCTTTTGCATGGGAACTGAATAAGGGTATATTAGAAATATTTGATAAAAAAATATAGTTAGTCTCATTCATTTTGGGACATGTAAAGTAGTTTTTTTGTCATATAAAACGCTTATTTAATTGAAAAACACAAATTTTAATCTAATTTAAATTTTTGTTACGATTTCAAAGTTGTTGCAATAAAATGCTCTAACTTTTATTCTTGCAACATTTCTGTCACAAAAGCATGACAAAACTGCGAATTAGAATTGGAATAAAGTTCCTATTTTTTTTAATTAAATAAGCCCACATATGGGAGAAAAGGGATAGTATTTTAATTGTATGGAGGTGACCGTATATGAAGAAATGTGGAAATTAACTATTAAAAGAAAAAAAGTGTGGAAATTAGATTTGCTTCGTATATGTAAACCATATCTGATTTAATTATTAATATTCAAAATATAATTCTTCATTAATTAGGAAAACCAATGTGGATAAATTGTGGGACTTCCAAGCAAGGTACAGGACGAAGAAGGGAGACTAAAAAGTGGAAAAATGATTCCGCAAAACCTTGATTCCCAAGTTCTTTTGGGAAGTCCCACTAACTGCATGACTGGGACGGGAAGAAGCAGGAGACTCCATGCTGAAGGCAGTGGGGCTCTTTCCCCGCCTCACAGGATAGTCAGAGCATCTCTAATCTTTAATTTCTTTAAAAAATTATATTAATAATTTATTGATTTTTTATTTATTATATTATTTTTTTAATGATTAATATTTTATTATATTTTAATATGAGACCTACAATCACTTCAATCATTATTTAATTTATTTACAATATATAAATAATAATAAATATATTTATTTGACATAAATATTTTGTGAGTTAATATTTGAGTAAAAAATAATATTTAAAATATATCTATCATGAAAATTATTTAATTAAATTTTTTAAAATAATAATTTTTAAAATAAAATAAAATAATAAATCAGATAAATATTTAAATTAAAATAATATAGTTGTTTAACAAAATAATATAGATCGGATAAATATTTTCTTAATAAAATTTAACAAAATAAAAATTAAAAAATAATTAAATGATAAAAATAAATAAAACAAGATAATAAAAAAACAAAATAAGATTAAAAGAACATATGGGGTTCACTTTGTAGTGACTCCACCATATTAACCATTTCATATATATGAATTGATTGATTTCATTATATTCTCCCTAATGGGAGAGTACAATGACATGGCACTTAGTGGGAGGTTATTAACCTCCTACTATTGATGCCCTAAGGACTTAATTATTTTTTTTAAGTTTAAGGACTTAAAAATTATTATATTAAAATTATATGTGTAAGATTTCATCTTATATAAAAACTATATAATAGGACCTCATTTGTCCTGTGACCCTCTTCCCTCAGTCCCTAATCAAGGATAAGAATGGATCTCCTAAGAAAAACGTTGTATTTGGTCCTTTTGTTTTTCTTTTTTTGTTTGTCTTTATGTTTTGGATTACTAGATGTTGGTTTTGTTTTTTTAGTGTTGGTCCGGTTATGTTTTATGTTTTGCTCTGTAACCACAGTATTCATCTACCATAAGTGAGAGTTATTAATAAAATTGATGAGGTGTCATCCTCTCTCTCTATATATATATAAAGTAATTTTGATTAACCATTTTTTTAGTCCAAATAACTTTTTATTTAATCTATCATTAATGAAATTTTTGTTTTTTCATATATTTTATTCTCATTACTAATCATTTTTAAATATTTTATGAATTTTAACGAAATAAAGAATTAAGTAGATAATAGCAATAAAAAGAGTATTTATTTTCAATCTATATAATTAGTGATACTATTCAAAGTGTAACTAAAAATACATAGCACATTGGAGATGCTCTTATTTTATTTACTCCACCGGAATGCTGCGAGAATTAATGTAGGTGGCGAGCAAGACAAAGCTGGAGTTAGTGGCATTCGCATTGCCGACTGTCGAGACAGACTGCTTAAAGGCCGAGCAGCCTTGGCCTTTGATATCTTGTGTCACGTTATTGCCGTCTCGATTTTCATCTCCACTTTGCCGTCTCATTTTGACAATTGACTTGCCATTATTATGTTCAACCTGTTACAGCTTACACAAATGCATCCCGTAAATATATATATAGACTCCATGCATATAGCAATCTAGGCGTGAGATAAGAACACTAGCATTATATATCTACAATTGTTCCAGGAAGCATTATACAGCTCAAACACATCATAGAAAAGTCCATCTGCCATGAGATACAAAACAAATATTTACATCTACATCACATTTGCGGACAAATTCTACTACTCTACACGGCACAGCAACCAGATTAAGCAACTATATATATCAAAATTTGAAAGCTTGGCATGCCAATATTACAATTCCAAGTACAACCAGAAAGCTACTAGGTTATTTAACATCCGAAAACTATAACATCGGTGAATGAGGGATTCAGGTTGTCCAAGGATGCCTTTCTGTTACTCTCTCTCTCTCTCTCTCTGGAAGGAGTGATTGCCCTTGACATTTTGCATATGCTGGACGGGGAAAATGGCGTTGCTTACTGCGTAGCACAAAAAACATGGACGTTTAGGACGACCAAGTTGTTCAACTTGCAGGTTCAAACACACGCACATCGGATTTATGCAATTTATTATCGATAGAAAATTTCCTCCAACCACCAGAAAATGCTCCTTTGTAACCTGACTGATGAAGCTTATGGCATAAGAATCTGATGCGCCATGTTTTTCCTTCAAAACCTAGAATTACATCTTGCTTTTCCAGAGAGGGATATTTCTTCATCCACACAACTGGTAATTTCTGATAAGCATCACGAAATTGATAAGAAATAAGACCAAACTTCAGTAGCTTTATCTATTTCTAAGAAGAGCAACTTTGAAGGCGGAATCATGCAACGGAATGCAATGCAAAAGAGGATACGGATTGGGAATGAAATACAAAATTACCAGATAATATTTGTCCTTCAGATGAGAGGGTTTTAAAACTACAATAAATCCATCATTGCTAACTGCTGCTCTGGCTAATTGCAGGTTATGCTTCCGTAATGCTCGTCGCATAGGTTTGTTGGTGCGGGACATTTGGCCAACATCTAGAAAAGAAGAGATATAAAACATTATTAATTATGAAATACAACATACCAACAAATTTATGTACCTAGCAGTACGGCAAATTGATCAATCCCAGCAAAACCACATGGTTGTAGACAGGTGATGCTGCAGGACACGTTAGCAATAGATATTCCAGGATGGCAATTTTTTATACGAACTGCTTCTCTGAGGATACATCAATACAGTTCTACATGATGCTGATGCTCGAAACCAAATCAAAATGTAAACAAGCGTACCAGGTTTGACATCCAATTCCTCCGAATCAGAAGAAGGTTCTCCACTGCCCGCACTCTGTAAGGAATTATTGTATCGCCAACTTCTGCGGAGAGTAACTTTGGATTTTTTAGGCTTCCCTACAGGCACAGTGCCATCATCATTATCGGCATTTCTGTTCTGCTGTGAACCTACAACATCATCGTGAGAGTCAATGGTAACATCAATAAAACTTTCACCTGTTGTCCTTTTCACCCGAAATCCACTTTCATGACCTCCATGTTCATATTTCTTGACAAAGTAAGAAGCTGCCTTCTCGCACATATTTCGGCCATCAAACATTAAAACATCAAATTGCGAGTCCCCATTGTACTTAAAGACAAGAAAATCATTCTCTTCCAGGAGATGGTCTTTGACAAATTCTTCCCAACCATCACTAAAGAACATGGTCTTATCATTTGTTGTCAATCCTATTTTCCATGTAGCACCACTAGGGCCTTTAAGTAACACAACTTCCGGCAACTTTTTACTCATTTTTCTGGTAAATTTTTCAGGGATGGCCTGCAATTTAATACATATCACAATAAAGTTTTCTCCGCTATAGGGATAGGACTGGAGGAATTGACATGATAGAGAATCTACAAACCACATGAATTGAAGTAAGAAAACAACAGTAGCAGAAATCTCTCAATTTGCCATTAATCAGGACTCACTACATTTCTAAGCAAATTTGAGCCTACAATTGAGGGTTTTTTCGTATGAGATTATAATATGTAGAATCAAACCCTGTTTAATTTTAAAGAAGATCAAAAAACCTATAGCAGAAGGTTCTGGCAGTGACAACTAGAATTAAAATTGAATTTGCGAGGTAAGAATACCAAAGTTGTAGCATAGAGATCATACCATTCCCCGAACAAAACCAGCGTTCAGAACCTGAGAGAAGTGGATGCATTGGAAATGGGTCCAGTATATTTCCTCTTCCCGGCTTCTGCAATTTGTGGATGTCCCTTCTCCCATTTCAACTCATGACACAGCTCCTTAATCAAAATACAAATGCATGAATTCAACAACAAATGATCAAATTAGTACGAAACAAAAACATACTAGAGAAAGAAAACAAGAAATAATCGACCCACCAACACTCTTTTCAGATACCAAGAGAATTCACTGAGAATGGGGTTGTGCATGCGGAAACTGGGAGGAAAATGAAATCAGAAACGCCACAGAATCGGTCATATACATAAACATGAATATTTTGCACATTTTCCAAGGCCGCTACCATAAGATAAATTAAAGATCAGAACCTCGGTTGGAAATTTAAGCTGTGATCATGATATAGGGGGCCGTTTTTAGTAGGAAGTTTAATCCTGATGATCAAGTTGGGAATGTCAAGTATATCAGAAACATAAATGTCGATTCCCTGTCTTTGCCAAAGTTTTCGTTTTTGAGCTTAATTCCTTTAATTCTTACCATTACTTTCTACGTTTCTTTAAGAAATACATTGATAATTCATATTCACTATTTCATCAACAGAGGAATATCCTAATCGATCGCATTCAAGATCTTATGAATAGCTTGCTGCATATTTCTGCTTACAGTCGTCTCTGCAATGGCCGACCTGGTTCTCCAGATCAGATGACTAGCATTTGTACATACAGGTTATATCAAAAGAATGGTATGTCGAGAACCTGTTGCTGAAAGTTATCCTAGAAGTTCTAAATATCAGTTCCTTAGCACCACATTAGGGTTAATACAGGATCCAACCACCAATACATACTCGCTGCTAACAAGAGGTGATTGCTCGAATTGTCTGCAGATATCCAACACCTAATCTTTACACTTCCTACCCACAGATGCCTCCACTAAACTTCTCAGTACAAGCTGCAGTACTAGAGAAAACTACAAAAGAAACAACTACAGAGAATACATTGCTTCTACAAGGTGCAGTATTAGGTCATTGTTTCATCCTTCCTACAAGAATGACCTAGGAACACTGCTCAACCGGGGAACTTTGGGGGAGCATAAGAGGAGGCAAAATGGATTCTAATGCTGCCCCAAAGCAAAATGTAATATGTCCATGGCAACCTTTATCTAATTTCCGAGGTAAAATAAACTGAATTGGTATCGGCCTTCAGTGCAAACAGTGGCACATATTTGTTCGATCTTGCAAAAGCATAAACAAAAATGGCCAACCTGCATAATATAGAAAGTAGAAATCAGTGGCATATACATTAATTTACATAAATTGAATATAAAACGAACAAACTATTGATCTCGCTCATCTAAGCTTTATACTTGTTAAAAAAAAAGTACCACTTGCCATAGCATGTCAATCACACTTAAGCAAGAGAAAAAGAAAAGGGGTCTCCAATTCATTTATTAAGAATAAGAAAATCTCTTTCCCACAGCTCCCTAGAATCAATAATGTAAATAATTAGCAACATAGACTTTCCATCTTGCAGAGAAACAAAAATTGTATACAGCAAGCAACAATTGATCATAAAACATGCGCACAGCCTTGGTTACTGAATATGAAAGCCCACTTACTACGCTCAAACGACTATGTTCAATAACGATTGAAATCTTCTGCATGCTTCATAAAGGATGACCATTATTGGCAAAAACAACAAGTTGCAAGTCATTTGATGTCGATTTTCCATTTTGTGGTTCATGTACTTGTTGACCAACTCCAGATATATGCACACGCATTTCACACTTGTTAACAAGCTCAAACATGCAGACATCACCCATCTTGACATCATTATCACGAACGAAGGTCATCCAACCTCCACAAAAAGTATGCACAGTTCGCCCCTTTGAATCTGGGACTGAGTTTACTGTCCAGCATTCGCCCTTTAAATTACGAAGGACTATTTCTGTTTTGCGGTTTGGCAAATGTGCTGCTGAAAACTGATGAGGTATTTTCTGCACAGGGGCAACAACTCAGAGGGTGAAATTCAGAACAGAATGAAAATGACAAAAAAAAAAATATCAACCATCAAGTCTATCAGTCAAAAAACAACGCACACAAGGATACAACCACGACTTCATTGTAACACTAACCAGAGTATAAGATCCACTAATATTGAACTTCCTCATTATCCGAACAAAATTAGGGAAAATGGAGGTAAAGGACTTCGCTGCATCCTTTTCGTCTCGTGTAAACAT
>CAODLS012565180.1:0-16633 GCA_948243855.1 Flueggea neowawraea
ATTTAATGTTGTCTGCTGCTATCTGTGTCATTCTCACGTACGTCACTTTATCCTCACGTACGTTACCTGAGAATCTTTGCAGCTCACATACGTGTGTTGTCCATCTCACGTACGTTGATCAAGCTCCAACATGATTACGTAAATCAACGTTTATCTTGCGTACGTTAGATGTGTCTCACGTACAATTTTCATCACTCATTTTGCTTCTGCTTGTCTTCATGCACAATCTCACGTACATGATTATTTCTTGACGTATGTGAGTCATTTGTTACGTACGTGAAACTCACACTGACATATGTTAACAACATCAGAGCCTTTGTTTCGCAATTCTGAGCTCTCCAACTTGTTTCTCTTCAAGTCAAACGTTTTGCTTATCATCAAAATATAAAAAGAAACTTAATGTTGATCACCCTTAATCCAACAATTTGCAGGTTAATGAAGATTGAATTGTTGGATTTTGAATTTACTTAATGTTTGATTTGAAGATTAATTCGAATAGGTTCTTTGTGAACTGTGAAAGAGACTTCTCTGAGTTTCGATAGGTTCATTGTGAGCCAAGAACGCTTTCACGAATAATTTAGGCTTTGAGTTTTGTTTCGGGTTGGGTCTTGGCGGGTCAGACGGGTCGGGTCTGTGCATTCATTAATTGTCACGTCTGTATGCCACATTTCATGGAGATCAGGTGTGGCACGCTTGCGTGACACTTTCCGTCCAACCTATCGACATTTTTGGGCAAAGTGTCATTCTTGAAGCAAAAAAACCTAGTAGTGACTACTATGTAGCATTTTTTTTTTCTTTTGTGATCAAACTTGAGCAACACGAATTTTTTTTGACCACCGGTATTATTAACCCTGTCATTCTTGAGGTTTGATAAATTTGATACCCGATTTGGTAATTGTTTAGGGTAAGAAAAAAAAGTTCAATAACATAAAAATTCTTAAATTGTCTCAATTCAACTAATTTTATCGCAATCTTTAAGACATTATATATCAATTTTTAGATTAATTAATTCTTATTAATTTAAGGTGAAAAAGTTAAAAATAAAATATAAAGAATTACTTTGAAAAGCATTTAATTACGACAGATAAACATGCAAGGCATTTGTCTTTAAATATTTCTTTTGTTAGCACAAAAGTTTTGTAAATTCTCATTAGTAAAGTTTAAATTCTCTTTGTAAATTGTCACTAGTTTAATATGTCATCAGTTTTGTCTTAGATAAAGTACAAATTGTTTTATACTTCCTTAGATAAGTTGTCGTTTGTTTAATATGCCATTAGTTTTGTCGCAGATAAAGTTTTGTTAGCACAAAAGTTTGAATCGTCATTAGTAAATTTTCTTATTTGATCTTTACTAAATCATCCTCATTTCATTTGTCCCTCTCATCATTTTCCTTGGTTACATTAAATTTTCGCTATAAAAACAAAAAATTAGAATACCCTTAATTACAAAATAAGGTAGTTCTTATCTTCATTCTCTATCGTCCCTAAAGTTTGGTCCTCGCATTTGGTCTCTATGTAGAATAAAACCACATATCTACCCCTATTGTTAAATTCAAATAGCAGAAAATGGCCTGAACGATCACATGAGGTGGTATCGACAACATAAGAAAATTATTATATATACCAAAACAATGTTAATTTTATTTCCTGTGTAGTTGAATGAAAAATGAAAAGAAAAACTGAAAAAAAAAGGTATACAAATTACTAGTTTCCGATGGAATATTGTTTTAGCATTAAATTCCATCGATGCTTGCTATTTGAAGCAGTAATTCCAAAGGTAATGTAAATTTTACTCTTTTTGAAAATATTATATTAAAAATAGTATGTCTAAGTGAATTAATAATATCAAAGCCAAACCATAGTATCAATGAATTATTTTAATAATCGGAAATCAAAATAAGTCATGACCGAGTTTTTTTTGACGAATTATATCCAAAATTGTTTGACGAAATGACACCGGGTGTCTTTTTTTTTCATTTTCATTTTACAATTGTAACATAGTAGATTATTATCTATTATTATACAACACTTTTATTTTCACTTTCTATAATACCACATATTTATTTTCAGTTTTTTTCTTTCTCTTCTCTCTTCTCTAATCCCTTGTTTCTCTTCATTCCTGATCTGTTACTTCGCTACCGTAGCCCACCTTTTTTCTGTTTGCTGCCGCCATTTGTAGCTGTCGGCCTCCATCTTTTCTTCCTCCTCTGCTTGCCTCTCCTCCTCTGTCACCCTCTCCAAATAATTCTCACTATAATACTTACGTTTGCATAACGGGTATTTTCAAAAATTAAAGCAAGAACAACATGATTAATGTCCTTGGCCACGTCCACGTCCACGTCCATGGCCCCGACCCAGACCCAAAGGCTTCCCAGCAGTTGGCTTCTTTGGTTGACCTTTGGGTGTCTCTTCATATTTGACAAGTCAAGCATTTAAAACAAAAAAAAAATAATGTAAAAAAGATAACATGATATGAAGTTGACATCTTAATGAGTCAGCATTGACAAAAAAAGCACAAATTAATGATGACGAAGCCAACAGACAACCCAATTTACGTGGAGAACAAACATTTGAATCTTTCATGTAAAACAAAGCCTTGGACAGTATTCCATGTGTATTCAGTTAAATTTTCAGTTTGTTTTGATTGTATTTGTATTTATATTGTTCTTCAAATATATTCAATTATATTAATTAAAATAATTTTATTTTTATCATTATACTAATTGTACTTTTGATATTCTCTACATGTACTCAAATTGTTTTTCATATGTACTCGGTCTTTACTGGTCAACAAAGCATTTATTAACTCTATTTGTATTTGAATTGTACTTCACATGTATTTGATCTTTGATGGTCAACATAATATTCATAACACTACTTTATACTAGGGTTGTACTCCACATATACTCGAGTTGTATTCTTTCTCATCGGCTTAAATGATTTGGTCAAAATGCGGTCAACGCGTGGTCAACACGCGGTCAAACTGTTATATTTGTTAATATTTTATTCTGTATTTTTATTTTTAGTAAGTTTTTCAATTAGTTTTGTATCATAAAAATTATTTTTGTTTTGTTGTCTATTTTTGTACATCACCCAGATTGTTTTATAGAGAATACTATATATATATATATTAGGATCCTTACGATCAAAAAGAGGAAATTAAAAGGTAAGTGTGCGCATACAAGATTTGCAAAAATGTAAAGATGATACAGCAGTTCAGACGGTAAAGTCGTGCATATAAGAATGAATGCAAACAATTAGGCGGTAGAACCGACTATATAACAAGATAAGATAAATAAAAGTATAAACAGGAACATGTTTGTATAATTGGAATTGAAACAAGATTACATAAAGTATTTGAAACGAGAGAAGCATAATGTTCTTATTATTAAGAATCTAGAGCTTCTGAAAATATAACTTAAAGACTAAAAATGAAACTTAGATTTACAAATAGTAGCTTCCCCTATTTATAGAATAAGGTAAGCATAATTTTGTAATTGTTTGAACAATGATGAATAGTAATTTTGAATAGTAATAATTTTCATGACTTCTACACAGATGAACAGTTAATGTGAATAGTAAAGTCTTCTGACTGCTATAGTGTCTGCTACAGTTATGAACAGTTGATATGAACGGTGAAGTCTTTTAATTGCTACAGTATGTTTTTTCCTTTTCTTGTCGACAACTATATTATTTTGCTACAGTCCCCGCCGATATTTTGAGTTGGTTTTGACTCGTAATTTTATGTTTTTTGGCAAAGCACAAGCCATCAACGAGTTTGATAACTCTTTACAATCTACCGTTTGAGATGGAGTAAGTCCAGATTTGGGATCTTAACTTCCTCTTGAATAATTTGTACCTGAAAGTTTGTAAATGGTTAGTGTTAAAATAATTTGGTTCCCTAATTTTTGCCTAAGTAGAAATTCTATTTAACAGGAATTTATTTGTACAATTTGATGCTATGGAGAAGGAAGGATGACATGACAGTCATCCACATTGTCATTGCCTAAGTCAACATGTACGCTTTCAGTGCTGGACGCTGACTCAGTGGCTTTGGATCGAGTTTGTAAGAGTTGTTCCATAGCGGCCCAATACTCGTCTTCATTTTTTGGATGAGGCCAAAATTGCCTAAGCATGAGATTTTTGGGCCAAAAAGACTGAGTTTGAAGGGCCCATGAAGGTCTTATGAATTGATTGGAGTGGTTGCGGCTGTTCAGCCTTTTGTATTTGGATCCACTGTTGGATTGCCTGTTTGGAAATTTAATTTGTTGCTTGGAATTTACTCCACCATTTGACTTTGAATTGTCTGATACACAATGAGTCCATTGTCGCTTGTAATAATATCGACATCCCAATTGAATACCCAGGGGACAAAAAATTTTGTACTGAAAGAGAAAAGTGGTGGTAGGCCACGTTCTCTGCTGGAGGGTTGATAATTCTTTTGGAAAAGTTGGAGTGATTCTTTGACTTCAGGGGGGAGAATTTCATTAATAATCCCAAAATTTTTCCCAAAGTTTAAACCAAACTGGAAAATTTGTATTTGATTCAAAGTTTTTGAAGTATACTAGCCATGAATGACTGTTCTTTTGGTTTTTAAGGTAAAGAGCATTGTACCAGGCTTGTTGATAATCCCAGTAATTGAAAGTTAAGCAATGAGTTGCTCTATTTTGGAAGGATATTGGTAATTTATGTGAGCTGTGTAGCTTCTGTTCCCAATCTAAAGGGGTTAAAACTTTGTGTATTTGAAAGGTTGAATATCTTGTTTCTGTATGGGGATTGTGAAGTTTGTGATGTTTGAAAGATACAGAATTAATGGCTTGTAAAATGGACATGTAATATGATTGGGTTTTGGTCGTATCCCAAGGTTTGAAAATCCATCCTGAAAACATTTTCCGGAGGGTTGTCATTGGGTTTGGATAGAGGAATTCATCTTCTACGGTGAAGATAATTTGGCAATGTTTTTTGACAAAGTATTCGGAATATTTTTTTGGCTAAGAACAAATGACTTGGGTGTTTGAGAAGCTAGAAGTGGATTTTGAAATGTCTTTTTGAGAAAAGGGTTTTTGCAAGAGATGAAGAACCTTTCTCAGTTTTTGAAAGTGTTCGAGAAATTTTACCTGCAGAAAACTATTGGTTTTGTGAGGCTTTTTGCAATGTTGATAGGGTTTTTGGCGACTGTGCCAGTTCTGCAACCCATAGTTGAATCTCTTTTATCTTCTCTGAGAAGTCAGAGGATGTTTGTAATGGAGTTTGTTCAATTTGCCTGCTGCTGGTGGCTTCATCTTCAACCACCACGTCGTACCATGTTTTGATAGGTTTTATAGCAATTGATAATTTGGAGGTTGAAGTTGATCTGGATTCTTTGCTTTGTATTTCTTTATCGTTCTTTTTGGGCGGCATTGTGTTCCGCGCAAAACCTGTTTTGAAGAAATTCACGAGTTAGGAAATCTGGAATTGAATTTGAATCACCTTTGATATATTCAATATCAAAGTCAAAAACTGATAATAAAGCTTGCCATTTGGCAAAAATTTGTTTTGATGTAATGTTTTGTACATCTTTTTGCAAAATTTCTTTTGCGAACTTGCAATCTATTCGTAATAAATTGTTTTGATTGAGTAGATCACTTTGAAACTTTTGTATTCATTTGACAATAGAAAGGATTTCTTTTTTGATTGTAGAATAATTTTGCTCAGTACTATTCTAATGTCCTGATGTGAATTGGACAATATTGTCTTTTTTTTTTATTTTGGACTTGTTTTAATATACCACCATATCCTAATTCTGATGCATCTGTTTCTACAATTTTTGGAAGATTGGGGTCAGTAAGATGTAAACAAGGGATTTCTGCTATTTGTAATTTAATTTGGCGAACTACTTTTGAATGTTTTTCTGCCCATGTGATAGGGTTTTTCTTGAGCCTATCATGTAGTGGTTTGGCCAATCTGTTTTGATTAGGACAAAAATCAAGAACATAATTGAGACATCCTAAAAATCTTTGAAGCTGGGTTTTGTCAATAATTTTATCAGGAAATTTGGATGCAAATGTCATTGATCTTTCAATGGGAGTAATTGTATCTTGGTGTATATAATGCCCTAAAAATCTGATCTTTGTTTGGAACAAGGAAATCTTAGATTTGGATACCACTAGGCCATTCCTTTTTACAATAGAATGAAATATTCTAAGATGTTTGGAATATTGCTCTATCATTTGTGAAAATACCAGAACATCATCAATATAAACTATACAGAAATTAGAGAATGGATTAAAAATGTCATTCATAATTCTTTGGAATTCCGAAGGAGTATTTTTTCATTCATAATTCTTTGGAATTCCGAAAGAGTATTTTTTAATCCAAAAGGCATAACATTCCATTTGTACTGCCCAAATGGTATTGTAAAAGCAGTTTTGTATCTATCTTTTGGTGCAATTTGAATTTGCCAAAATCCTAATTTTATATCAAATTTTGAAAAAATAAATGCAGAATAAAGTTTTTGTAGTAAATCTTTTTTGTTTGGTATAAGGTATCGGATCCATTGGAGTGCAATGTTTAAAGGTTTGTAGTTAATAACTAATCGAGGTGTGCCACGTTCTATTTGGCATTTTTTGACGTAAAAGCAGCACAAGACCATGGAGATCTAGATTTTGATATAAGACCTTTTAAAGCAAGATCTTGTAATTCTTTTCTGCAATGGTGTTCGATATCAACATTCATTTGGATAGGTCTAGCTTTGGTGAGGATATTTATTTCATTGAAACCATTTTCGTAGGGTAGATCAACAATATGTTGTTTTCCAGCCCAAAAAGCGTTTGGCAAATCAGCACAATATCTATTTCTAATAGGTTTTCAAATTCAGAAATTTTTCGTTGGATGTCTTGAGAAAGGAGTTGTTCACTAATTTTTTGATGAGAAATATTTTGTTTAAGATTTTGTAATTGGTCAGTTTTCCCTTTGATGAGGACATGTATTTGATTTTGATAAATCGTTTTTGGTTGGAGCATATTAAGCTCCCTTGTTCGTGGTTATTCTAAAAAATGGGAAAAGAAGTTTGCTAGAGTTATGCTTGAAAGAGATGCCATCATGATCAACTTTGTAAGGGGTAATTAAATTTATGAAAGAAGTTCCTAATATAACCATATGGTTTATATCAGTAGTAATTAAAAATGAGGTTTTGATCATGCAATTGTTATTGTAAATGTTGGCATCACATCTATTTTTTATGTGAAGTTTTGAATTATTAGCAGCAAAAAGGCTTTTAATGGTTGGAGATTGAAAAAGTTTTGGAACGATTCCTTCTTTGATGCAGTTCAAATCAACACCAATATCAAAAAGAGCTACGACATTGATTTTAAAATCTTCAGTAAAATAAAGTTTGATTTTAACAACGTATTTTTAAGAAGTAATTTCCTTTAGAAGACACAAGAAATCGTTTGGAACAGGTGATGAATTTGAAGTGGTTTGTATACGATTGTGTGGGTTGTAAGAAAAAATTTCTTCATTATCAGGTATCGAGTGATTTTGACAAAAGAAGTTGGATACTATCATTGTGTTGTTCTTGTTTTTCTTTGAGTTGTTTGAGTTCTGTTTTGACAATTTTAATTTCTCTTTAGAGATCTTGAATTGTAGGAGTAATAGTTTTGGATTTCTCATGTTTTTTGAGAATATTAGTGAGGTTATAAGAGCTTGGTTTCGTAGTTGGAAGAATTGGAGATGTTTTTTGAGGTTGTGCTTCTTCTTGTAATGTTTGAAAAAGTTTTTCAAGATATTTTTTTTGTTTGAGAGGGTCCTTATTTTGCTGGATAATATCTAAGGTGAATTTTTGGTTTGCTAAGAGGACATTGAGTTGATTTGATGGGGTTTCGAATTCAGATGAAGAAGTTGTTAAAGCAGCTAATCCATCAATTTGGAGACCTTGCTCAGAATCTGTAGATACTGGAGAACTAGGTTTAGAGGATTCTATGAGAAGGGCTTGGATTTTTTGAATAGTGTCGTCTTCTAAGTGAAGTTCCTTTATTTGTTTATTGAGACGACAATATTTTTGTGTATGGCCTTTTCGACCACATTTGTAGCAAGTAACATCTTTAAGAGATCTTTTGGTATTAGTTTTAGGCTTTGGTCTGAGTTTTGAAGTTCTAGAATATTAGTGTCTAGGCTTTTGATAATATTTATCTCTGCTATAGGGGGCTTTGGAGGTATTGTTTGGATATTTACGAGCTTTAGCTTTTTTGGAAAGGGGTTTTGTGCAATCATTACAATAATCTTTGGACATATCAAACATGCTATAGAAAGCACCCAACTGGGTACCAGTTTTGGTCATTTCTTTTTGTAGTTTCCTATGAAATTGTAAATCTCTACAAGCTTTGAGACCTTCTTGTTGAGTAAAACTAATTAGTTAGTCATATGTAAAATTAGAGTAAGGAATTTGATCACCGTATTGTTCCCTAATTCGAGTTTTGACTTTTTCGGCAATAAGAAGAGGAAGACCTGCTATGAATTTTTCTTTCCAGAAGGGTTGATTTGAGCCTTCTCTTAGCATAATGCGGGTTAGGAATTGAGTTTTCTACCATTGAAAATCACTCAGTTTTTTTTGCATTTGAGGTTGGAAAGAAGTTTAGTATTTTTGTCTTTGATGTGAGAATGATTACCAACAAAATGCAAAGAGATTGTAAGAATAAGTGCTGAAACCGCATCTGGAATTGGATTTCCTAATTCATCTAAAATGGGAAGACCATCTTCATCTATTTGAATGGCATCAAGAATATTGGATTGTTCGATTGAGCTGAGGTGGAAATCCCACCATCCTTTTAATTGACCGGAGAATCCAACAATAAGGAACTCTGCTATAGCGTGATCTGAGGTGTTTGTTTGGGTTTTGTAAGCATTGGCAGCCATTGTCATTTGTTGAAGAAGGTTAATAATTTGGCATTCAGACATGCCATCGATGTTTCATTCATACAAAGTGGATGATTTGTATTTGGTTTGGACTAGTTTTTGGGGTCCTAAATCCATGTTATTTTGTCTAGAAATCATGGCTCTTGAAGATGATGGTTGGTGTGTCTAGTGCAGTCAGACAATTTCTTGCTCAGACTCTTTTGGATGTGTGAAATGGTTAGGGTTATTAGAGAGAACACTTATGCTTGGTGTATTTTGAGCAACAGGGTTACTGGAAGAAGTTGAAGTTTGTGGTTCAGGTCTACGCCTGTTTGAGGGTGCAGGAGTATCTTCGATCAAAGGAAGGTTTGAAGCAGAAGATGAAGGGTCAAGATGACTAAGTTGATTTTGGATAGCCTGAAGAAAGTCATTTTTGTTATATCTAAGTTCTTCTTGGCTAGCTTTTGATATTTGGAAAGGTTTGAAAACAGGGAGTTTTTTGGTTTCGAAAAGTTTGGAAGTAGAGTTAGAGGGAGATGAAGAAACTGTGATAGTTTGAGATTGCATCTGTTGTTCCATACAGGAAAGTTGTAAACCTATTGTATTGAGATGGGAATTTGTAAAATTGGTTTGTGAAACAATATTTTTGATATTGGCAGAGTCATTATCTTTAGGGATTTTGTAAGGTTACAAATCAATTGATTGATCACCAACTTGAATGGTTAAATTTCAGAAAGGAGGATTATCAGCTTGGATAGTTGTGTCATCACTTAAGTTCCAAACTTTCTTTTTGTTTCTTGTAGTAATTGGATTAACGATTTTTGAAAATGGATAAGTAATGTTGTTCTGTTGTGCATAAAATGATTCAAGTCAATCAAAGAAAAGGATTTGGACCTTAAGCTCAGAAACAAAATTATAAAATTATGTTTGTATTTCTTGTCTATTATTTATAAAGTTATTAAAAAAACCACATTCTTTTTGCTCATTATGAGGAGAATAAAAATCATCTTTGAAAAATTGTTTATCAACTTGAAATTCATTTCCCAAGACATTTAACTCATTTGCAATATTTTCAGTTACTGCTGAAAAAGTAGGAGAACTTGAAGGAGAACTAGCCTCGACTGGTTCTTAATTTGGTGTTGTAGTTGTGTAAATTGGTTGTAGAATCCTAGAGTAGTAATCAGCCATTTGAAAGCTTGAACTAAGAATATCAGATGTTGAATACCTTGGCTGTGTAAAAGGAATATTTGCTAAAGTAGGAAGTTTTGAAAGTCTTCCTAAATCTATTGTAGAAGAGGAAGATGCTTAATCAGAAATATTGGGGCTAAAAGAATTTTTAGAAAAGGAAATTTCGACACGATCATCTTGAAACTGGGTAATTTCTCGAAGCCTAATGTTAGGCAAAGAGGGTTTTGGTGGTTCAGGAGCAACTATACCTTCTAAATTCCATTTCTGAGGAAGCGTAATATCACTCCACTTTATGGGTAGTGATGTGACAACATTAGATCTGAAAAGATCTATTTGTAACAAAAGAATTTCACCCTTTTTACTTTGATTAAGATGTTTTGAACCGAAAATAGATTCTATAACTTTGTAATAAACATGATAAATTAAAGCAACAGGAATATAACCTTCAAGCATTTTGTAATTATGAGTTTTAATTTGTAAGACTAAAGTTTTTAATATATTTAGATCATTTAGAGAGACAGTAAGATTTGGATAACAATCAAATAAAATTGGACCATTACATAAACTAAACTCAACATAACTAAGAAGAGAATCTTTGAAATCTATAAACCTAGTATCACGTAATACAACAAGAATTGAAGTATTTAATCCTTCTTTTGTAAGAGATTTGAAACCAACTTGAACAAGACCAGTATGAAGATATTTGAAGTTCTTCTCTTTTTGTTTTTGAATAGAATCTTTTGAAAGTAAAGGAATGGTTTCATATGGTTTTGAAAGTTGTATATCTCGATCCTCAGTTTTAATAGAAAAATTAGTTTTAAAAAATTTGTGTTTGGAAGTTTTGTAGATCTAATCTCTATGGATCTTTGGTATGTGTCAATCACTAATAAATTTTTGGAAATCTTCTATGACATACTCTTTACTGTTAATAATCTTCTTTGAACTTGAAGAAGGGGCAGAAGAGTTTGAAAAGGAAGTGGATCTACAAAACAAATCCATTAAACCAAATTTTAAAATTAAATCCTTCATGCGGAAATGAAGACGGTTACTTGGCTTTACTGCCCTTCTGGATCTGACAACCAACCAATGCCTTTCACTCTAAAGGACACGAAAAAATTCAATCTCGAAACAAAGCTTAACAAATAAATAATATAAATTTACTCCCTCCCCTTGACTCTGATATCAGGGATCATCAGGATCAAAAGGAGAAAACTAAAAGGAAAGAGTACGCATACAAAATTTGCAGAAATGCAAAGATGATGCAACAGTTCAAGCGGCAGAGCCGTGCATATAAGAATGAATACAAACAATTAGGTGGTAGAACCGACCATATAACAAGATAAGATAAATGAAAGTATAAACAGAAACATGTTTGTATAGTTGGAATTGAAACAAGATTATATAAAGTATTTAAAACGAGAGAAGCAGAATGTTCTTACTATTAAGAATTCTAGAGCTTTTGAAAATATAACTTAAAGACTAAAAATGAAACTTTAGAGTGAAAGGCACTCGTATCATATATATTGTTTAATTAGAATTTGATATTAAATAGGATACTTCTAACAATATGATGTGCTTCTTTTGACACCTATAATAACGTTTAAGGAGTGCTATTTTTTTGGTGGGCAATGCAATTGAGGTTCAAAACAACGGTGCGACCTTAATTTTCTTTTGACGTGTCACATAATGAATTTCTTACTTTAATTAAGGATATTATAGACTTTTTTTATTTTGTTCTCCAAATCAGAACATAGTATAGATTTGTCTAATTCTAATACAAAAAAATAGTTTGTTTAATTTTTATATGAATGACAAAATGCTGTTATCCTAGACCAGATGAGCTCATGCAGATCAAAGGTGCGGACCAAGATTAAACCTACCCCAAGCTTTTAATTTGAAGTCGTCGAAACTGACGAGTTCACAGATTAAGACCAGAGGGTTCAGGACCAAAACAAAACAGAATCACCAATAACAGCAACATTTTTCATTTCCTTCTTTTGTTCAGACTGCAAAGATTGAAGAAATATTTCTGCAGCAGCAGAAACAAATACAATAGGAAAACCTCGACAGCCAACAGGAAAGAACATGTACGTGATACACAATAAACACCCGCCCGTTTTGACAAAATCCTGTACACAATCCACAAAAAACCACAACCCCCCACCACTGAATCTTCCTTCCTCAACAATCTCCATCCACATGCTTATCGGCTTCTTCCTCCATGTCTTCGTCACCAAGCTCGTACTTGCTGAAATGGCTCACCCTAAACTTCCACCCTCCCTTTACAGGGTCATATGACACAAACTCGGCGCCTTGGTCCTCTGCCTTCTTCTTGAGCATCTCCTTGTATTTCTCTATCTTTGGCCCTTCTATATACTGACGTCCCGTCTTTTTGTCAAAACATTTTATGTTGAGAAGTGTTACCTCAGCAGGCTTGTTCAGACCTTGCCCAACAGGTGGCTTTTTACTGTCATCCATGTATACAATCACCTCCCTATTGTTGAACTGAACAAGAGACTCGAGGTCAAGCCATCGAACATCAGTCTCTCCCAAGAACTCAATACTCCCATAGCCATGACGTCCAACCACAAACTCCTTGACATGACGGCAAAATCCTGGTTCAGCCCTTTCCTTGGCTGCCAGTTCTTGGATTTGAGGCTCTGTATAGTAATCAGAGCGCCGCAACTTTGGCATTAGTGCCTCAATGTCAGCCCCATGCTCATACGCAATCGCAGCCTCTCCTGCTCTGTGACCACTAAGTGTCTTATATGACTCCTCTTTCTGGATCGAATGGTCATCATGGACTCCATTAGATTTTTGGTTGAACCTAACATGATTAGATCTTTCCTTGACAGTGCTATCTTCAGAGACATTTCCTGCAAATAATAATAACAATTACAGCAAAAACTAACAATGGCACAGTGTAAATTACACTCTGCAAATCAGCTTCAGAAGTTTCAACAGAAATTAGAGTGGAACAGAAAAGAACGGAAACAAGGGACTATACTAACTCCAGTAATTAGAAAGAAAAGAAAACGAGTAAACAGGACAAATGATGCTCTCTGCAACTGCAATAGTACATTTCAGTAGTGACATCACAAGTTCTTCAAAAAGAAACATTAGAACTATTTGTAATTACCAAGGGAAATGATTGGAACACGCAAATTATACATTGAAATTTTTGGATATCAAAGAATTGATTACACCAAATATTGAAATTTAGTTCTCACTCTTCCAATAAATCCCATTAGTGCTTCAAATAACAAAACTGTAGTTTCCCCGCACAAACAAAGCATATATATATGTTTTCTTTTAACAGAAACGAGAGAATATATATATATATATATAAAGTAATCTTACTGTCTTTGTCGCCAGAAACAGAACCATTTGAAAGAGGGAAATTCCCAGCTTCTGAAATTTTGCCTGCACAATCAACATAATTAACTAAATTGCAAAAACAAATGGTGATATATTGAAAATATGATAAACCTAAAAACACCATAAAAAAATTCAAAGTTCATTCATTCAGGCATCCTAGGGTTGATTCGCTGCTCTGACTGCTCCTAGCAAGAAAGGAGCATAAGGGCTAAAACAACATACCATTCTCACGCACTTGAGTAGTCGTGTCCTTCAATGGAGATGCTTTCTCCACACTAGCTCGCAAAGGCAACTGATCTGTTGGATGAATCACCAGAGCTCTTGGATTCTCCCTAGGAATAAAAACAGCATATGCTTTTGGAGTGCTAGGCGTTTCTTCTTCATCACTGAAAAATGGAACCTGAATGCAGTAGTACAGAGAGAACTAAGTAATGGTAGATGTGAAACCAAAATCTGAATTTGCATCCAATAATTCCAGATCCAAAAAAATTAAAATAAAGGAAGGTACAGCTGCGTTCAGAGAACTTAATAAATATCCTTACCTTGGCACCATCATGCTTGGGGCTATATTTCCTTGCAGGCAATCTAATCCGCCTTTGTAACAAGTGCCTGGAAGTCAACAATGATGATATTCTAACTGGAGCAGGTTTGTCAACAACCTGATGTACAAAAAGTCAGCATTCGACCTTCACATAATTTATCTCAACAATGCACAATCAACAAAGCCAAACATGATTAGTAAATACAACTTTCTTAGATAAAGAGGAACTTCCAAAGATAAAACATACTGGCAAGCTAGATATTCCATATTGAACTGAAGGACTGGTTCCAGTGCGTCCAATAGACATCTGAGGCATTGCAGGGAGCGTTCCAAATGGATTTGTAGCAGGCAATGGTTGTATAGCTACATTCTGTGTTGTAGGCCTGTTAAACATGAATTAATATTGTGAGCACAAATTATAAATTTTGCACCACTCATGAGAAGACAGAGCAGAAGACCATTACAAGATAATTTCAAAGACAGCTGCCATCACAAATGCTAAGTTCAGAATCTTAAGAAATGAAGAGCAGTAATCAACAATGTAATCATCACTTATTATTATTATTTGTACACTATGTCCGAATAGCATAAAGAAGACACACTAGAAGAAAACATTTAAATCCATAAAGTACACTTGCTGAGAACAGTGAACTTGGAAAACCATCAATATCTTTTGCACCTAGTATTCTCCCACAGTTGCAAACATTCAGCCCATAACAAGTACCTAATCACATTGAAAACCTATTTTGGTGCCAAGCACACACTCATAGTCTATATGTTTACAAACTGCTTGCAATATTCTTTCTTACGCCACCATCCATTTATCAATTAAAATGATTATGCAGTGTTGTAATAACAAGACCTTAGCATCAAATCAGATTTTCAGAAGGAAAATAATGAAAATGAAATAGTTCAAGTCTGATTCTCCAGATAAATCATAAAAGCAATCCTTTTTCATATAATTTCCATGAGCATTTTCCAAAATTTCTTGTTTGCTTGATTTTTTTTACATCTATTAGTTTTATCTACATAACATCGATGTCCAATCGTCCATTTTGTTCTTCCATCAAACCTCATGCATACCCTCATGACGGGAGTTGCAACATTCTCTTTCCTTAGCACATTAAACACTAAGGCCAATCTACAACATTTTTGTTCCTGAAAAATGAATCATTTGCAAAATATAACTGTGCGCGTATGTGGATGTATGTGCAAGTGCTCAAAATATATCATCATACATTGATTGTGAACTATTAACTCTTTTTTCTTGGAATACATTTTTACAAAGAGAAAATTTTACGATTTATTAAGAAACAAAAATTACTATTTAATTTTCAAACTTCCACTTCTACAATTAACTAAAAGTCACGCACGCAATATTATGAGAATTTAATAGTAACATCTAATACACAGATATAATTTTAACCCATTCCTTAGACTTCCTTTCTAGTTTTCACTTCTCAGGAACCATTTATAACTTTTTTACCCAAAGTTTGCACCTATTATCTCTTCTTGCATATAGGGATCTGCAATTGAAATAGTGTAATGAGAAGGAAGCATGATCAACATAAAATTATAGATTTCCACACTTATTAAAGCAACAAAACGTAACAGAACATACAACATTAGCACTGCTTCTGTGTGTAGCACAATGCCAACATCGTTATGACATGTAAGATGTAAATTTCTGAAAACAAGTACTCTGCATGGTCATCAGAACATGCACACAGAAAAACTAATGTTGCGGGGAAAGACGTACAATTGTCCAGGAGTGCTTTGACTGAAAATGCTTGATACACCAATATTTCCTGCAACAAAATGAGTAACATCGACAAAACAGATCAGATTAATTCTTTCCATTCCAGTATCTACGATGATTATCACAAGCACAGTTGGGTCAATACAAAAAATTAAAATAGAAAGAAAACAAAATCACCTGATTGAGTCTGACCCAAGTTGCAAAAGGAAAAAAGGTTTGCAGGCTGCAAAGGTTGAGACAGCTGAAAAGGTTGTGATGTCTACATAAAATGTCAAAACCAAAATTTTAATACTATGTGAAAGAAGCATGGGACTGAAAACATGCATACAGATGTTGCATGCTATGATAAAACTAAACATGTCAACTTCACGAAAATAAAATTATACTGCAATGCAACATGCGCTACAATGAAGAAATTAAGATTCAGTTTATCCTTGACAAATATTTGTTTCACTACAAGCCTGCATAATACCCAACGATACTAGAGAAGAAGAGGAACAGAATAATAAACAGAAAAGAGGAAGAAAAGAAAAAGAATAAAATCCTACCAGCCCCATGCAGAATTATTTTACTTCAACCAACAAGAAGAACAAATTGAATATATGTTTGATCAAATTTCACAAGCCACTCACCTGTTGACTGAACATTGAACTGGATGAAGGAACCTGAGATGCACCACTACTGAAAAGACCTGCTGAAAATCCGGTGGAAGGCGTACTATACATGTTCGATTGGAAGGAAGGCGTGGTACTCGGTCCAAAACCTGTCTGCCCAAGTGAAGTTGCAGTTGTTTGGAACAAAGATGGCTGAGTATTAGTGAAGCTTACACCAGAACTGAATGGTGAACTAGTTGCCTGAGTAGATGAACTAAACAATGATGGTGTTGAAGCAAAGGCA
>CAODLS012565467.1:0-13104 GCA_948243855.1 Flueggea neowawraea
ATCGGGTCTATCGCAAGCACACGATAGTCCATGTAGTAATAAAATAACCTTAGGAGTATTCCTAGGGTGTCGAACCTACAAGGACAAGTGCTAATTGTGGTTGATTCGAATAAGAAAATAAATCATGCAAAGAGTTGATATTTTTGCATTTTTGAAATAGGAAACACGAAATATAAAAGAAAAAAAATAAGATAAACGTTAGTACTTTAAAGACTTAACCAATATTCCTACTTACTATAATCATGAACGGTTTATGGAATATGAGTGTTCTCTTACTATTATCGACTAAAGTCTCATTCAAGTTCATCTAGGCTATGTCTACATTTATTAGAAGGGTCCTTTCGGCCTCATCTAAATAAACTAGACTCATTAAATTCTCTTAGGACTTTAATCAAACGCCACAGAAAACCTTGGTCGCCATTGACTTTTGTCTCCTTTCAGCTGACCACTGACGGCGCCACAGCCTTGGCACAAGCCGTGGCTCATTACACGGGCTAGGACATGTCTGTGTCTTTGTCTATGTCTTATGTTGTTCGAAAGTGTACCTCCAGATTTTGGCCACATTCAGGGCCACGCCCATGGTGGTGACCGTGGCCAGACCATGGCCTTAATGTCTTGTTTTGCGCCGTTTCTTAGCATCGCTTTTTCACTCTTTTTTCGTGCCTTCATTCCCAATTTATCCAAGTCATTTCCAACCTAAACAGAACACAAAAAGTGTATAAATATGACATTAAACACTCGATTATAGGTCAAAAATATATAAATTTATGCTTGAATTAAAATGTAATTTAAAGATATATCAAACTCCCCCACAATTACCAAATGCTTGTCCTTAAGCATTCAACAACCCAAAATTAATCAAGAACCTTGATTTCTAATCCCCCTCTTTACCCCCACATTATGCACTACCGTAATTGATATGCACCGAAGATTCAAACAAAGACACAACTAATGCCAGGTTAGTTGACAACCTTAAAAAGGTTATCTCCACACTAGTAATGGCTCCAAAAAGGATAGTCGAATTCACACCCTCACAATTTACACTCTATCTCTCAAAGTGTTCAGATGTAGTGTTTACGCTCAAATCAATTCAAGCAAGGCTTACCAAAATTTGGTACAAAGTCAAATCGTAACCACTATAATAATTCAAACGAAAACATCGATCAAAAAGAACTTTTAATGGCTTGTTATGGGGCTAATAAAAAGGGTTTAATTAAGTTGAGGGAACAATGATGAAACTGAGTGACATATGCCATCATAAACACACCAAGTTAATGCAACATAAAAATAAATACATGTCTTTCCTTTTCAAAACAAGGCTGCGTTTCAAAGAATTCACTTGCTTTGGCGTTGCTTTGCCTTTTTTCTTTCTCTTTCCTTTTTTTCTTTTTTTCTTCGTCTTTTCTTTTCTATCTTTTTTTTGTAATGAAAATAAAGCAACGCTACTTTTCACTAATGAACAAACATGGCAACCATATTTTGATTAAAAAATGAGGATAAAACCATAGGCAAGACATTTCTAATATCAAATTAAACCAAAGCATTACCATAAAAATTTATCTTGGCAATGTATCACAACTAAACATCTTTCAACTTAGGGCTCAAATATTGGATGTTTAGAATAAATATGGGAATAGTTAAATAGGTTTAAAACAAGAAAAAGGTTAAGGCTCAAAATGGGTGAACAAGGGATTAATATAAAAGGTGGATACTGAAAGAAATCAAAACAAAAAGGTAAACAAACAATGCCTTTCATTGTTTTGGTATCTCAATTTGAAAAGGTGTGGTCTTCGAAATTCACTTCATACCAAATCCTATCGGGGTCCTACTATGAATGATAGATACACACATCAAGAAAATAAAGTGTAAATCTCAGAGGGGTGTGTGCAAATCCAAACTAATCTTTCCGGTTCTAGTACTAAGGGTTGTCTTTTCCTGAAGCTAAGGGGCATAGAAACCAGAGTTATACAAGCATAGGTATATAAGGGATCTTAGGTTTCAAAGTACTTGAACATTCAAGTTCTTAAATATCAAAGACAAAACAACGAGTTCAAAATCAAGCAAAAATTCAAACATTTTGATCATATTTGAGCAAAACCACACAAACAAAGGTATTTTCTGGCAATTAAACACAACCATTCAATAAACCCCTATCCCACACTTATTTTAGAAATTGTCCCCAATGTTCGACATAATAAACCTGTATCAACATCAACAATAGGGACAATTACAATTTCAACAATAATAAAAAAAGTAAAAGAGACAAGGTTTAAAATGCTTCTTTATTTTTTGCCTTGCTTGCATTTGCTCTCCCTTTGAATGAACATCTTCACTTTTGGTTTTGAGACAAGAAAGGTTAGTGGACACAAATGCCTATACAAACATGTAATTGGGAAATAATCCTCTCAACCAATTTCAAAATAAAATGCATAGCAATGAAATAAACGTGCTCATAAACTAGATTGCAAGTATGCATGCAAATGCAATAAAATAAAAGGATAAGCATGGTTTAATGTCATTGTAGACCAAAAGTAGTTTGATGTCATTTCATACATATGCATAAGATCTATTTGAGGCACCAAATAGTCCTTATGGTGGATGCCATGTATGATTTCAATATTTTTCGTGAACCTTAAGTGTTTATGATCATTAAGCACAATGTTTATAGCACCACATGAGTGAATATTTGAAATAAAAAATGGTCCACACCATGGAATCTTGGGTCATAGAGAAAGTGATTTTGGGGTGGAAAATAAAATACTTTTTGTCTTACAAATTCACTCTCTTTCCCTTTAAGTTTATCATTTCAGTTATTAACCCCTTCAAAATTATTTGTTTCCCTTGCATTTTTTTTGGTTTCTTGTTTAGGCTCTAAAGGTGGTTCTATCACTTTTTCGTTTGGTTCACTCGAGCTTTCCTTAACACTTGAAGATTTGGGTGGAGGATTAATGTCCAACACGCAACAAGATTTTATAAATTTAGCATTATGAACACATTTACCATTTAGAAGCACATTATAATTACCAAAGACATTAAAATCTTGACTTTCATCCCCCACTCTAAATGTCAATTTTCCTCTACCAACATCAATTGATGCTCCCCCCGTTGCTAAGAATGGTCTACCAAGAATCAAACGGGGTTCAAAAGCATTATCCATGTCAAGCACATAAAAATGGCCAAAAAGATAAAACTTACCAACCTTTACCAGAACGTTTTCCACAATTCCAAGTGGGTATTTGATGGAGTAATCAGCAAGTTGGAGTGAAATTGATGTTGGCACCAATTCACTAATCCCGAGCTTCTTGAAAATTGAGGAAGGCATCAAGCTGACCCCGGCTCCCAAATCATGCAACGATTTTTGTATGCCCACAATACTAATGGAACACGAAATGGTAAAGCTTTTCGGATCCTTGAGTTTTTTAGGAAGCTTGTTTTGAATTATAGCACTGCACTCCTCGGTCAAAGCAATTGTGGCATGCTCCTATAATTTCTTCTTATTAGAGACAATTTCTTTTAGGAACTTAGCATAATGAGGCATATGCTCAATAGCCTCAATGAATGGAATGTTCATTTGTAGCTTCTTGAACATTTCCAAAAACTTTAGAAAATTGTCATATACCTTTTGAACTTTTAACCGTTGTGGAAATGGGATATGAGGAACATAGGGCTTTACCTCATCTTTAGGATGGAATGAGATTCCATTGCTTTGCACCTTGGTTTCCTTGTCCTTCCTTTCACGTTTGGGCTCTGCCACCATTGGTTTCTTCCCTTTTCCTTACTCAGCTCTTCTTCTTCTTCTTCTTCTTCTTCTTCTTCTTCCTTTTTGGGTTCCTCCACCACACTTGCTTCTTCTTTACACACTTGCCCACTTATCATAGATATGGCCATCATGCTCTGTTTTCGATTGACTTTTAAAGTGCTTGGAAACTTTCCCTTTTCACATTTTGAAACCACCTTAGCTGTTTGACTAACTTGCCTTTCTAAGTTCTGGATGGTTGCTTGTTGAGCTGGGATAACTTGGTCAACTTTGGCATCTCTAGCTTCCATATTCGATATGTATTGCATCAAGAGGTCTTCTAGAGGTGGTTTCTTCTATTGGACATCTTGTTGCGGTGGTGGTGGTTGTTGTTGTTGGAAGGGTGGCCTTGGCTAAAACCCCGACAGTCCCATTGTTCTAACTTAGTGGTTTCATCATCATGGATTGTACGTGGAGTAAGAATCATTCCTCAGTTTTGGCTTTTAGAAACCTTCCATATAATTCACTTCTTCCATTACGAAATTCATACCTTGACCATATCCATAATTGGCATCACTATGCCCCATCACTCCGCAAAAAGAGCATTTTTCTTTAATCATGGTTCCTCTATTGATCAACTTGTTCATTTTTTTTCTAGATATATCATCAATTTGAGAAACCAAGCCGGAAGAAGAAGTGTTTACCTCGTTAATGCCCACTCTTCTTCCTCGAACTACCTTTTGTTGAGGATTGGTGGCAAGCATTTCACATATATCATACACCTCCTCCGCCGTCTTGTCTCCAAAATATCCACCCATTGCAGTATCTACCAAAGTTTGTCCATGCATCGTTAATCCTTCATAGAAGGTTTGGTGCCCTAGTCCAATCATTTATAAGCATTGCCATTTGATTTATCAATTAATAAAGAGACATTTCATTTCATATCTATGAAATATTATATGTTTTATTAAGATAAAACCTCCATGAATATTTTATTCTTACTTAGGTCATCAAGTCTGACTTGATAGTAAAACCATAAGGTAAAAACAATAATATTCTAAACGTCCCTAATCGATTGTTATCATGGTAATGATAACAAACAAAGATTAGTATGTTGCTAAGTTGATAATCATGTTTTACTGATTATGGATATGGGATATCACTTAAAACATAGATATATGTTAGAGAACATGCATTGGACTGGCCTGTTATGGAAGCACTTCATGGGTCTATGTCACAAATTGTTTTCATACAGTGGTGACGTTTGAGTCATCTGACTGAAACTCACTATCGACTCTTACATGAGGAATCAAATGTTTTGACTTAGTCAAACGTTATCCATAACAGGGTAACAATAAAGGCTATGATTGGATATGTCATGAATCTTGTAGATGACTGATAGTGAGAGTGATGGATTTGTTCCTCTTTTGAAGAGTGATATCTTTAGGCCACTTGATGAATATGATTGATGGAATGTATGCATACGTAAAAAGATTGATAAAAGAGTTTATCAATGTCATATGTATATCAATCTAATTGGGATCAAGAAACAGATTGAGTTATATAAGGTTGACATGTTTCCATGCCTTATGCTTAATAGAAATAGTATGTGACAAAAGGACTAAATATCAAACTGTGAAAGGTTAACTCAAATCATCGAATACCACTCGATTTTGGATTGCCATAATGTATTACTAGGTACCGCTTATGGACATTGGGCCCAAGTATTGGGACTAGGCCCATTGCCATTTTCGAATGGGCCTATTGGGTCATACACAATAACGATTTGGATTAGTTCACAAATATTCTCTCTTATGGTAATTGAATTATTAAGATAATTAATTTGATTAATTATTTATAGTTCAGGTTTTTATGATTTAAGTCATAAATATAATATTAGATATTATCCATTAATGTAATGGGCTTTTAATATAAATCACTTATTATTAAGTTAAATATGCTTGGACTTATTATTATGTGTGACATAATAATTTGGCCCATATGTATTAATAAGGGAGTGATTTATTTAATGACAATGTATCTTATAATTAAAAGTCCAATAACATTAATAAATCCATGACAAATTCGGCTATATATGCATAGGTTTACTAGTCAAAGGTTGGCTAAGTTTTATTTAATCAAGTTGGTTAATTACTTAATCAAGAAGGAGTCTTGATCATTGTATGAGAAGGGGAATAAAGCCTAGCATATTTTAAAGGAAATTCGGCACAATATATATATTAAATAGGAATTTATTTATTTATTCATTAAGTAAATAAGTACGAGTCTTAATATGACTAAGTAATCCTTATACTTGTAGGATAAGTGGAATGAAACCTAGTAGACTTAAACTAGGGATTCACACAACACTATATATATGTTAATAATGTGCGGCCGAATTTTTAACCCTAATTTTAGGGCTTCGCCGAATTTTACATGCTCTTCATGGCATTGCCTAATTTGTTAGTGATCAAACAAAAGAGAGAAAATCAGTATTTGTGTAAAAAAGAATAGAGAATTTTGTGCTAGTAGACATTATGATTCCAAGTGAGTTAGTTTGTATGGATACCTTTAGACACGTTTGTGCAAAGTCAACATGAGAGGAAGAGTTTCGAGTTTTATACTAGAAGCTGCACCAACACTCCTTCAATCATAATCTCTAGCATTCAATTTTAAGGTAAAATATACTAATCATAATCGTGTACGTCGATTTGCATGGATCCTTGGTGGAAATCTAGATGTAAAATTTTTGTTATTTCTGCTGCCATGTATGCTTATGAATGTCATAAACTTAGTAACGAATTCCAACAGTACCTGCTGATGTCATCAAAATAGAAATTCTTTCTCGCCTCTTAACGGCTATTTTAAGCCTCACAACGATTACATTTTGGAGTCTACCTCTAAATAGAGGTACGCACTTCAGAGACAAATAGAAAATGCATTGATAGTATGCCCAAGCATTACAAATTTCATTATTGACTTTCTCTCTCTAAGTGTTTTCAAGTTCTTACACCACTACTAAGCTTTTGTATTGCTATTTGCTTTGAGAGTTGGTGTGAGAAGATCATTCTCATTCTATTAAACATTGTGTAAACAAGCTTTGGTTGTAATGCTTATGGGTAGAATAGGTTTACTTGTTTGTTGTCTTTGAAAAACAAGTGATTATTGGTTTTCTTGTTGAGCCAGTGAAAATAAGTGTTTGTAAGGGTTGTATTGTGAGTCCAAAAAACAAGAGGTTGTAACGGTTTGCCTCCACCTGCAAGTGAGGAAGATTTAGTGGATTGGAATTCTCTAGTTGAGGCTAGAGGAGTGGACGCAGGTCAAAGATGACCGAACCACTATAAATTGCAGATTTGTTTTCTCTATCCCTTACTTATTTTTATTTTAGTTTATGTGGTTGTGTTGGATTTATCTATTAACTTTTGTTTTTTCAAAATATTGCCAAAAGTTTTCAAAAGCTTTTATACTTAGCAAGAAATCCAATTTGCCCCCTTTTGGATATCCATATTGGGATTACAATTGGTATCAGAGCTAAAGTTCAATATTTTAAGGTCTAACAACCTTGAGTATAAGATCCAAAATGGCATCTATAGGAGATATTTCCAAATATGAAGGTTTGGCTACTAACCGACCTCCTTTCTTTGTTGGCAATGATTATGTCTATTGGAAGACAAGGATGATAGTCTTCTTGAAGTGTGAAACTGAAGAAGTTTACGATGCAGTAGAGACGGGTCCCTATATTCCTATGAAGACAGTAGATGGAGACTAAATTTTGAAACCAAAATCCAAATGGACAAAACATGACAAAGAAATGGTGCGATACAACAACAAAGCCATGCACATTTTGTTTTATACCTTGAGCAAAACAAAATTCAACAAGGTCCAATAGTGTTCTACTGCTCATGAGATTTGGAGAACCTTGGAAATCACATATGAAGGAACATCCTAAGTGAAGGAGAAAAAGGTTTCACTTCTTGTTCACAAGTATGAACTGTTCAAGATGAAAGAGGGAGAAGGAATCCAAGAAATGTTCAACATTTTCAATGACATCCTAAATGGATTGAAAGCTCTTAGCAAGACTTACTCAAATTTAGAGCTTGTGAGAAATATTTTGAGGGCATTACCTAAATCTTGGGCATCCAAGAAAGATGCAATTCTTGAAGCAAAGGATCTCAACAAACTACCTTTGGAAGAACTACTTGGATCTCTTCTCAGTCATGAGATGGGATTGTATGAAGATGAAGAGAAAGGATCCAAAAATGGCAAGAGAAGAGGAATAGCTCTAAAATCTAAGGTGATTGAAGATTCTGAAATTGAAGAGGAAAGTAAAAGTGATGATGAGGAAATTGCAATGTATACAAGAAGATTCAAGCGCTTCATGAAGAAGAAAAAGCCATGGAAGAAGAACAAGAATCAAAACAGTAAAGATGAACCAAAGAAGGAATTCAAGAAGGACTCTAAGAAAGAAAGCTCAATCATTTGCTACAATTGCAACAAACCGGGCTATGTTAAAGCAAGAGTGTACTCTTCCTAAAAAATTCTCAAAATATTCAAGGAAGAAGAAGGGAAAGGCCATGAAGGCAACTTGGAGAGATAGTGATGGGTCAAACACGGATGAGAATGAAGAGATAGAAGAGATGGCAAACCTATGTCTATTTATCAAAATGGTGCTGTGTTGGAGAAATGAAAAAAAATGCCTTCGACACAACGCGTCTTTTGCTCTTGCCACCGAATGACCAGAATTTTACTACACACGGACAACATGCCATTTGATCACGCGTGCGGAAGACTGGTCGCCTAATTCAGAACCAGACGACTTTTAGTTTGATTCAAACGCATGGACGACCAGTAATTCGTTCACCAATTCTCTTTTCTTCCAATTTTCTTTCCTTTTCTAATTCCAATCAATTATCACTCAATTTAACTCCTCAATACACTTCAAAATTTTCATTAACATAAAACAAAAATTTAACACTCCAAAATATCATTAATTATTTAATTAATACTACAAATTAAAATTAATCCGTCAAAAATAATTAATTCAAAAAAATTTCAACGGAAAACTACCAGAATAAATTGTCTGAAAAATCAAGATATTACAATAAACCTAGATTTGAATCACGAGATTTGACGAGTTCTCGAATGGGCTAGGGTTAGATTCGGATTTTGCTAAATGATTGGAGATTTTGAGTTATTTTTTAGAAACTAATTATAGATTTGAGTTCCTGAGGTTGAATAGGACCAATGTAGGTGATTAGATTCGATTTATATCAGCTAAATTAGATTTAAGGACTAATTATATAATTTGTCATTTAAGGACCAAACATGATATTTTGCATTTAGGGATCAAAACGTAATTTTACAAATGTTTTAGGATTAAATTATATATTTTGATGAATTGGAGGATTAATTAGTAACTTTGGAAAGTTAGGGACTGAATTATAAATTTGGAGTATATTGGGGATTGAATCGCAATTTTACATTGAGGTATGATTTTCGACGAGAGTGTTAGATATTCACTCGCAATAAGATTTTCATTCGTCGTGGGTTAGGACGAACATCTACATTGCATGCATACTTTGTAATGTCATAGTTACTGTGTCTGATGTTTATATAATGAATTATGTTCTCAGATCGGTTGGACTTTCGAGGTAACCTACCATTCCCCGGTGGCAAATGATTGGACTATTTGCTCGGCGTCCGAGTGAGTGGATGACAGCTTCAGACACATAGTTTGTGTCTTCTAAATATATATTATTTTTTATGTGTCTGGACATGACATGTAATTTAAAATAATTAAATGACAGTAAATCCTAAAATCTTATCTACTTGGAAACCTCTGTTGTGGAAACTTAGTTTTCTATGGGAATTTTGATGGTTTTTGAAATAAATATTATGTTTTAATATTTATTATAATTTTGGTAATAAACATCCTGTTATGAATTTCAATGTATTCTCTGTAGAAAATATTCTTTTTGGATTTAAGAATATTTTTCGCAATAAATATTTTGTTCTGAAATAAGTAAAGTTTTTGTACTACGAATTTTTTTTCTGGAAATCAAGTGTAGTTTGAGACAAATATTTGTTTGAACGTTTGATGTATTTTGGAGAATCACTTGTATGTTATGTATTCTGACTGTTTGAATATTTTTAAATAAATATTTCAATATGTTTTTTGGTAAAATATTTTGATTTGTGACACCTAGCTATGAGGTAGCAGAGCCTTTGTGTGACGACCCAAAGTCGAGACCATGACCAACGTACGAGGTGAACTATCTATGGAAGCCCGACCCAACTTGCACAAGCCTTGGAGAACAGAATCTACCCAGATTCATATTATTAGTCGGCTTATTTACCATATTAAAACAATTTAACAAAGATAATTTTTTTAAAATAATATTCCCGAATGTTATTAAAAGACAATAATAATATCAAAATACTAAATAAGTAACTTAAGTAAAACCATTAAATATTATTTAACAGAGACAAGTCCATAACTCACTACTCGGTGTGGAGCAACTAACATAACAAAAATTCGGCCCGAACAATAAGGCATTCACTGAGCGCGGAAGAACCAAATGACTGCTATCAAAATACCTGAAAAGTGAAGTAGAACAAAGACACAAAAAAAAAAAGGTAAGATTCCTTAATGAGCGGATAATACAATAGAACGACACATGCTCCTCAAAAGGATTTTGAAAACATTTTCGAAAACTACCACATGCACATATATATCCAAATAATATCACACACACATACACTCGTATATATAAATAACTTAGTTCAAAATCCACTTTGCAATCCTTTTTGCATACAGATCATACAACAAACAATTATCGAAATTAATTAGATGAAGAAATTAAATAACACGTTTAATTTTTCTCAATTCCCAAAATAGCCAAAGTGTTTTCCTTTCAAATACTTTTTCGAATTCATGTTCACTTTCAAAGATATTCCAAAGAATAGTACTCAAATATTTTCAGAGATAAATACTCAATTTATTTCAAAGATGATTTCCAAATTATTTTTAGACTTGAATACCGTAGTATTTTCAGAGTTAAATATCAAGATATTTTCATAGAATAAATACCAAGGTATTTCAGAGATAGTTCCAAAATATTTCCAAAGAGTAGTTCAAAACATCTGTAGACAGTAGTTCAAAGCATTTTCAGACAATAGTTCAAAAATATTTTCAGACAGAGACCATTGATCATATTCATCAAGTTAACCAAACTCGGTAATAGCCAATTAATGCGGAGATTAGCCACTAAAGCACCATGGTATGACCACTAAGGCAAGTATATGCCACTAAAGGCACAAGTATAGCCACTAAGGTAAAAGATACAACACCGGTGTATCAAGGCTACGCTACCTCGTAGCTGGATGTCCCAAAATAAAATGTTTTCACCAAAACATTTCAATATATATTCAAAATATTCAAATAAGTAGTATATTTAACGAACACATCATTTTTCCAAAAAAGATAACAAACTTTTAGAAAAAATATTTATTATAAAAATATTTAGTATTCAGAAACAATAATTATTTCAAATAAAATATTTGCTCCGAAATATATTCTCAAAAGCCAAAAAATTCATTGCAAAAATCACAATAAATATTGAACTTAATATTTATTTCAGAGACCAAAAACAATTTTAGAGAAGACCGAGTCTCCACAACAGAGGTTTTCAAGTACATCATATTTTAGAAATTCCAATCCTTTAATTATTCCAATTTCATGCCAAGTTCAGCACAACAAAAATATATATGGAATTTAGAGGACACAACCTACGTGTCTAAAGTGCTACCACACTCACCTAGATGCCAAGCAATAATTCAGAGCACGGTCAACTGGTGAATGATTGGTCTCCTCAGAAACCAACAAAGCTGGAACATACAATACACAAACAACTCAGACATGGTACTATGGCTGTACTGAAATGCGTGCAAATGCATATGCAAACTCAAACACTCCAATAAATCTCAAAAATCTATTTCAGCCCAAAGTCTAACATGCAGTATGATCAGCGCATGTTTCACCCCTACAAGTCACGTTGATCATACCAAAGGAATTTTGGGTTTTCCAGATGAGGTACAAGTCGCACAACATAAGATACAAGTCACATTATCGAGTTGAACTAAGGAGGCAGTAGGCATCTGAAACCTACAATGCACGTTGCATGAAGCTCAAGTTACGTTATATGAATGAGGTGCCATCGGCATGAGTTGCACTTATCTACAAGTCACGTTATGTAAATGAAGTGATATCGGCATGAATAGCACTTATGTGCAAGTTACGTTGACGAGAATGAGAATCAGACTTGAAGTCGACTTGAAAGCAATGGAAATTGACGTTTAACTATCTTTCAAGTCACTTTGTGAGAAAAGGAGTCACATTTGAAATAATTCCTCAATGCACGTTGCACACATGTACAAGTCATGTTGAGGGAGTTGATGTCAGCACCTAACAAGTCGGTGCCTCGGGATTCAAATTTGAATATTCTCTGACACCTGACACAATCATGTGATAGAATTAAAGGAGAGATCATTGGAGATCGATAACGCACATTGAAGGTTCAAATGCCATATGCAACACACACTAAGGCATGATCAATGCACATTCCAAATGGACGCAAGTCATGTTGTGCGAAGAAATTTTCCAGGTGAGCATTCTGGATAGAGACTCAAGTCACATTGCATAAACATAACGTACATTACATTGTGCAACATTTGAGGCTGAAGCATCAGAGTTATATGCAAGACACGTTGAAAAAAAGAAAGTCATTTTGTACGTCAATGGGACATTTACAACGAACGTTGCATAGGTTACAATGCACATTGTACCTGCTGATGTCATCAAAATCAGAATTTTTGTCTCGTCTCTTAACGGCTATTTCAGGTCTCGCAACAGCTACATTTTGGAGTCTACCTATAAATAGAGGTATGCACTTCAGAGACAAATAGAGAATGCATTGAGAGTGTGCCCAAGCTTTGCTAATTTCATTCTTAACTTTCTCTCTCTAAGTGTTTTTAAGTTCTTACACCACAACTAAGCTTTTGTACTACTATTTGCTTTGAGAGTTGGTGTGAGAAGATCATTCTCGTTCTGTTAAACCTTGTGTAAACAAGCTTTAATAGTAAATCTTATGGGTAAAATGGGTTTGCTTGTTTGTTGCCTTTGAAAACAAGTGGGTGTTGGTTTTCTTTTTGAGACAGCTAAAAAAAAAAAGAGATTGTAAATGTTGTCTTGTGAGCCTGAAAAAAGGAGGTTGTAATGGTTTGCCTCCACCTGCAAGTGAGGAAGATTTAATGGATTGAAATTCTCTAACTGAGGCTAGAGGAGTGGACGTAGGTTAAGGAGGACCGAA
>CAODLS012565696.1:0-15592 GCA_948243855.1 Flueggea neowawraea
TCAATCAAATACTTTGATTGTTACAAATTGTGTTCCCAAAACACATATTATATGCTCAACCCAACCCAAAAATAATAGCAAATGAAAATAGCAAGAGTGGGTATTAAATGAGAATAAGAGAAATAAAGATAGCAAAGTTAGCTCAATGTTTCTCTCTGATTCTCTGTTTTCTTCTGATGTTGGAGATGTCTATTTATAGCCTTCTTGGAGTTTGTGACCGTTAGAATCAGTGATATAGCCGTTGGAGAATAATTCCAAATGTTGTACAATGCTGACATTAGATACAGTGTACTTTGTATCATGTACAACGTACATTGATCAGGTGTTGTGTGCTTTGTATCATGTACAACGTACATTGATCAGGTATCAATGTGACTTGTGGCTTGTTCAATGTGCATTGTTCTTCGTTCCAAAATATGCACAATTCACCTAATGAATTCTTAACGTGACTTGTAACTCATGCAACGTGCGTTGTCGACTTCATCTCAAGATCGCACCTTTAATCCACGTCACCGTGTCAGAGAATATTCAAATTCAAATCCCGATGTGCATTTTGGCTTTGTCCTCATCTGATCATCATATAACGTGACTTGTACTCTTTGCAACGTGACTTATATACTTGTGCAATCAATCCAGAAGGTTATAACGTGACTTGTATTATGTACAAGTCGCTTTGTATGATTTAAAATCCTTTTGTTTCCTGAATGAGTCCTGTCAAAGTGACTTGTATCATGTACAACGCACATTGTGTTAACCTAGAATTTCTTGAATATGATCAAAATGACTTGTATCATATACAAGTCGCTTTGTATCCATATTTCAGCAAGTTTGCAACTTAACACATTTTTCATGGATGTTTTGCAATCATCATCATCAAAATCGAAGTCAACAATCTTCCCATTTTTTATGATGACAAAACATAAATGAATTTTAACATCTATTTATCAATAACAAACAATTTGATCAAGGATTTCACTCATTGTCATTTGATTAGTTCAACACAATAATATATGATGTTCAAAGCAATAAGCATATTAATTGATGAAAACACTGTCAATCACTCAAACAAATTCATGCACATTTCTCCCCTTTTTTGTAATCATAAAAAACGTATGCAAAACCAGTTTTCTCCCCCTTTTTCAAAGAAATAGAGTCACAAATCATTTAGTACATATAGCTCCCTCTATGCAAATACATTTTTTCAAATTAACCATTTTGGTAGTGAAATTTCCCCCTTTTTGTTTCAAAATTGCATAGAATGATAAAATTATATCTCCACCTTTGAAACTCAGAAAATCAACATATGCAATCAACCATATCAAATATGCATAAATTATCATGAATGAATAAAATCAAATCAATGTAGCAAACAAAATGCATATTTACAAGGGAAATTAAACTACAGAATTTGAGTTCAAAGAAAGGGTATCACATTTGCATTTATTTCCTTATCAAAGGTTGTCATTAAGCACACACCTTCAATCTCCTTGTTGACATCATCACTTGACCTTGAGATATGATCAAAGACTCTTCCTTTCATCCTTTTGATGTGTTTCTTCAAGTATGGATAATCCAGTTTGACATGTCTCGGCTCATGGCACTCATAGCAAATGAGTTTGCTCTTCTTCTTGCTTGCCTCATTTGTTTCCTTTTCTTCGATGAATTTGTTGAACTTCTTGGTGAGATATTTGATGTCTTGAAATTCATCCTCTTCTTCCTCGTCTTCACTAGAGCTTTCAATTTATTTTGTGGAAGCTTTTAATGTTATGCCCAGCTCTTTCTTCTTTTTCTTCTTCTTGCCTTCATCTTCTTCCTCCAAACCCATTTCATGTGCAAGTAAGGATCCAAGCAATTCCTCCAATGGAAGAGAAGAAAGATCTTTGGCTTCTAGGATGGCATATTTCTTGGAAGCCCATGATTTTGGAAGTGACCTCAACAACTTTCTCACAAGTTTTGAATTTGAATATGATTTTACAAGAGCTTTGAGACCATTAATGATATCGTTGAAGCGATCGAACATTTTTTGAATAGATTCTTCCTCCTTCATTTTGAATAACTCATACTTATGGACAAGAAGAGAGATATTGTTCTCTTTGACTTATAAGGTGCCATCATAGGTGATCTCCAAAGTCCGCCAAATCTCATATGCATTTTGACATTGCTGGACTTTGTTGAATTGAGTTTTGCTTAGATCATAAAAGAGTATGTGCATAGCCTTGTTATTGTAGCACATCATGTTCTTATCATGCTCGGTCCATTCTTCCTTTGGTTTGGTCCTTTCAACACCAATAATAGTCGTTCTAGGGACATAATGACCATCTTCCATTGCTTCCCAAACTTCCTCGGCTTCACATTGAGAAACACCATCATTCTTGTTTTTTAATAAAGGTAATCACTACCATAAAAAAAAAGGGGCTCTATTAATAGCCAAACCTTCATATCTATGAATGCTATCAAGAAATGTCATTTTTGAGATTTTTACTCTTTGGATGTTAAGCCAAAAAGATATATTATCAAGAGCACAAACTCTGATACCAATTATAAGTCCAATGTGGCACTCCAAGAGGGGGGTAAATTGGAGTTTGAGAGATTTTAAAAACTTTGTTGAAAATATTTTTAAGTCAAACTTGAAAACTTTTGCAAGTTAAACCAAATAACAAAGTTAAATGCGGAAGCTAAAAATAAATCACCAATTCACAAATATACAGCAAAGTAAAAAGAGTAGGGAGAGAGAAAAAAAATATGGTTTATAGTGGTTCAGTCTTGATTGACCTACGTTCACTCCTTAAGAATCCTCTCAAGAATTTCAATCCACTAAGTCCTCACTTTCGGGTGGAGGAAAATCGTTTACAACACTTGTTTTTGTAGGCTCAACAAACAAACCATTACACCTTGTTTTAAGAACAAAATAAGTAAACCAAACCACTAGTTTTTACGGGCTCAACTAGCAAACCAAATCCCTAGTTTTTGCGGGCTCAACTAGAAAACCATTACCACTTGTTTTATGGACAAAACAATCAAACGAAACCTCTAGTTTTTGTGGGTTTAACCAAAAATATGTTACTCACTATTTTTCTAAGGCTCACTAGCAACCACTCTTGTTTTTCTAAGGCATAATAAGAAAACTGATCTACCACATGTAAACAACCTTGCTTGATACAAATTCAACCCAAGATATAATAGATTTAAGTTCATCTAAAGCTGGAGATCATATTGCAAGTAAATAGCTCAAATAGGTTAGAAAGGTAGAAGTGAGAGAGAGAATGAATAACAAGTCTTAGCAAAGGTCTCTCTCATGTCTCTCTCATTTTCCTTCTGTCCAGAGACGTCTATTTATAGCCACTTGTAAGAATATAGTTGTTGAAGCCTTGAAGTAGCCAATGTGAAACAAATAGAAAATCTATCCTTCAATGACGTGACAACATACTATGTGTGTAGCCACCATCTATGTGTGTATTACGTTGATTCAACTGAGTTCCGTGCACTTTGATCTTCCTTCTATGTGCATTTCTTCAAACCCAGTACTCACTGCCTTGGATATATTGGCATCTACGTGCCTTGTTCCCGTACGTGAGTAAGCAGTTGATCTACTTTGTACCATATTCTGAGTGCATTGCTCTGAATTCCAGAATATGCATTTTCATCCAGTGGTTTACTACGTGGACAACACTCTCTTCTACGTGCGTAGTCATTCCTCTTCAAAGATAGCTCATTTGATTCTTCACGTGACTATGTTAAAGAATATTTAAATTCAAATTCCGAGGAGCGTCTTGAATTTGTCAGTATTCTGGAGCTTCGTCTATGCGCTTAATACACCATACTAAGGTCGTAGTATGATCACTTCAAAGATGGCTCCTTTGATCTTTTACGTGCACGGATCAAGGATAATACGCATACTTGCCTTGTCTCATGAGCCCTCTTCAGCTTCTATCAAGAACTCATCTATGCACATAGATCATCCTTCTAAGTGCGTAGTATAATGCCTCCTTCAGACCAGTAGCTTCATCATCTCTACTACATGTATTGGTCTCTCTTCTAAGTGCACAACATGAATTTGGACCATTTTGTCTTTTGATTCAACACGTCTACGCGTATTGCATTGCCTTCTACGCGCATAATATCAATTCTGGAAAACCCAAAATGCCTCTAACGTGATCAACATGCTTAGATTGCTCTTTTAAGTGCTTTATGCCCAAATATCAGTAAGTCTGCAACTTTGCATCTCTTTCATAGATGTTTTGCATTTATCATCATCAAAACCAAACTTAAGAAAGGATGACCAATCATATTATATTGTATGTGAATTGGATTTTCAGGTTTACATTGCTTTTGCACTTGGTTTTTATTTTGTATTGAAAAGAACTTGCAGAAATTTTGCTATTTGTTTTGAAAAGTAAACTATTTTCAACAAAATTTTATATTTGCTTAAACTTCAATTCACGCCTCTTGAAGTGCCATATTTAGCGCCAACATAGGCTACTTCTTGTAAATGTCGAATTTAATGGTGAGTTGTCTCGGGCACGAAACTTGCACCAAATTTCTCTTGAAAGGGCCTTAGTTCTAAAATCGTAAGAATTGCACTGTATCATCACTCACTGGATTAAGGAATGCTTTCGCAAACAAGTCTGTTATTTCACTTCTGGGCACTAAAATTCCTTATAAAACTTGTCGTGCACATCAAGAGAAAACCTTTTCCTTATAAAGCTAGAGAGCTTTTCTCAAAATTTTATATTTCCTTATAAAACTTGTCGAATTTAATGGTAGTTGGTCTTTTTTAGGTTCTTCCCATATTTATTTTTTTTATCAAGGTTTCCTCAATTTCTTACCCCTCCAGAGTCAAGAATATAATTATAATTTCATTTTCCTAAACATAAAGAGAAAATGTATCTGAACCATGTAGGGAATTCAAATTCTCCATGGTTAACTCGACTCTTTTTAAAATATTAATTTTAAAAATTATTTACATAGAGATAGTAATATATTTATATAAGCTTTTAAATATATTAGTTTTTTGTGCACATTCAATACATGTGATGTACATTTTTATAAATATTTTACATAATTATGTTAAATATATAGTTAAATTATTTTTTAAATATACATAAACACAATAATGTAAAATATATTTTACAATTATAAAAATACATAAATAGAGAATTACATAAAAAAATTAATTTAGCAAACTATTGGGTTTGCATCTTTCAAATCCTCCATGAGAAATTTTTACAGACTTTCTAAAACTATATGATAAAATTTATAAACAATATTAATATAAACATGTTTTATAATTTCAATTTTATTTAATATGAAAATATTATACTTTTGTTTCAAGTGTACTTGTAAAAAAATATTTTTAATAAACATATGACAAACATATATCACCACATAAATCAACACAATATTGAGGGCTATATTATTTATTTTATTATTTTTTTATATTTGAAGAAAAAAGTACAAAATAATGAACCTAAAAATCAAAATAAAAAAATTTCAAACATAACTCTATGCAGGTCTAATGATTTGATTTTATTTAAAATAGAAAAACCATAACTTACATTTTTTTGCAAAAAATAAAAATAAAATTAATAGTATAGAACATCCAAAGCATTTGTGATACAGAAAATGGAGATTAATCTCCATAAATCACCAAAAATATATATTATAATAAAATAATATTATTAAAATTGCTATGAAATATTGAATCAATATAAAAAATCTCTCCTTTAGTTTCAATATTTTCCTCATTTACCTATTTTTATCACTTTCTCAAGTTTGTTTTGTCATCTAAGTAACACTATATTCTAGAGTTCCAAATTAAACAAAATTTTGGTAACATAAAAATTTGAAAATTAATTTATTCTGAAAGAAGAGGATATGGTGAGTGAGAAAAGAACCATGATGCTTTTTGAAATAAGAAAAAATAAAATCTATAAAATAAATAAAAACCGAAACTAAAAAATAAGGATAAATTTGAAAATATGATAAAAAATTTTCAAAACAAATAAAGCTTATATTTTTTTTTGCGATAATCACAAATTATTTTTAAAAGTCAATAGATTTGTAATTATAAAAGACAAACAAGGGTATATTAGTCCAAAAAAAATTTATCCCATTTTTATTTTTACAAGTGTTATGATTATGATAATCATAAGAATATATATATCTATATATATACCGAGTCTACCAATAGAAACAATTTAGAATCTCATTATGGATTGAATAAATTTAATTATTAAGATTCATATATTGAGTCGTGGTAAGATTTAATCTTTCTTTATTTCTTGGATCATTTTTTTTTTAAATCTCCATTTCCAAAAGCAGTATAATTTTACCTTGAAAGGAAATTCCAATTCCAAAGGATTGATAATGTAATCATGATTGACGTCAATTACCCAATGAAGTGAGTTGCTAGGTTAGGTAGGCTGGAAAATTTATTAAGAAATTGTGATTTACAGAGGAGGAGGTGGGCACGTCATTAAGGCTTATTAAAATGACGAGAAAAAACAAATATATATGGATGCATGCCTCTTGTGATTTATTTTGTCATGCGTCCCACGCCATTAGGAAAGCTACACTTGATTATATGCAGTAATATAAGGCCCTACTCGTAAAATATTGAGAAAAATATCGGATTGCCTAGCTTAGACAATTATATCTAATCCAATAAGTCATTTTCCAAATCATTGACCTTGAACCCAAGAATAACCAATTGGATTCAGTGCTGACCGAAAGAGCGCATTCTTAGCAATAATGATCTGTTTTTCTTTTCCAGGTTTATTTTCCTAACGAGTTGTGCAAATTCTACGACTATTTTATGATTTATAATCCTCTGATTAATCTTGTTGAAGAGATTTTTGTTTAAGCCTTGGAACCCTAATATTTAATGATAACAATGAGGATGATGTTACGATCATATCCCTCTATTTCAAAAAAAAAAACGTAGGCATGTTTATCTTTTTTGTCTATTCTATAGACTTATTTTCTTTTTAAAATTAATAATTATGTTGTATTATATCATATTACCCCTAATTAATTATTTTATAAATTGTGTTATTAATTACCTTATTAATTAATATATAAGATATAACTCATGAGGGTAATTTTGAAAAAGTGTTGTAAAATTAATGTTTTCAATTAATTTTTTGAATTTACTTGAAAAAAGTGAACAAGACTATTTGTTGTTGATCATGTCTCTTGATGATCGATAGATCCGTTCACTGAAATATTGTCTGCTTTGAGTTTGTCAGCTATAGATTAGGGCCCTTACGATTTTGTTCTTTAAAAGGGTCATAAGTGGTTTGAAAGAAAAATATGCTTATAAATGACCACTGATCTTAACTGTTAAACAATGTGAAAATATGACACTACATTTTTTTTACAGAGAGTATAATAACATAAAGCATATTTAAAGAGTTACTTTTAATACTTTTACCATGAAAACTACATCGAGTTTGATTTTTATATTATTGATCTGTCCCATGTAGAACTTTGCTTTCTTAACCAAATTGATCTCAAATATGTGTGCATGCATCTTACGATTTATTTTGTCATGCTTAGAGGTGGTCATTCCTTGACCGGACCAGCGGTTCAGGCCGAAAGCAAAATGGCCCAAACCAGAATTGGAATTGGAATCATCCAAATCCGGTCCAGTTCAGGTTCAAGATTTCCCTAAACCGTTAAACCACCGGTTAATCGGCAGTTTGAATCAACGGTTTGAACACCAGTTTAATCAGTTGGTAAACCCTCTTAAACCAGCGACTTTAACCAAAATCAGCGGTTCAACTTTCCTAAACTAGCTGTTAAACTGCTAAATAAGCGATTTTAACCATCCTAAACCAGCGGTTCAACATTCTTAAACCAATGATTTTAACAATATTTTAGAAAAAAAATATAAAAAAACGGTTTGAACCTAATCGAACCAGAACAGGAAGTGCTGACCGAATCATTCAAAACAGTTGATCAAATCGGTATAAACCGGAATTAGACCAGAATCAAAACCAAACTGCTCAAAACTACTTCTGGACAGTTTAGTTCCTGTTCGCATGTTTCTTTAAACCTAAACAATCGGTTCATGAATTAGAATCATCGGTTCATAAACAGGGACCATGTCTAGTCTTGCTCAGCTTCAAAAAAAGATTTATTTTGCCATGCTTCCCACGCTATTAGGGAAGCTACACTTGATTATATGCAGTAATCTAGGGCCCTACCGGCAAAATATTGCGAGAATATCCGATTGCGTAGCTTAGATAACTATTTCTAATCCCATACGTCACTCTCGAGATCACTGACCATAAACCGACGAAATTAGAAATCAATTCGACTTAGTTCTGACCGAAAGACCGCATTCTTTGCAGCAACGACCTATTTTTTTTTTCCTGGTTTATTTTCCTAACCAATCGTGCAATTTCTAGGTCTTCGTCTATGTTATGATTTATGTTTGTATAATTAATTCCCATCAAAGGGATATTCTTTTAAAGTCTTAGAATGTTGATCTTTAATGATGGCAACGATGATAATAATGATGATGACGACAATAATATACACCGTATTTGGAGCGTTACTTTTTGTTTATTTGACTAGTCAATATATTTTCTTTCATCCAAATTCAAATACTCAACCTCTTAATATTAGATTAAAATTGACTTTAATACTAATGAATTATAAGCTCTTTTAGTTCGAAACATTACTTTTACCATAAAAACTACTTCAGGTTTGATTTCTATAATATTTGACCTGCACCATATAAAATGTTGCTTGATTATCACATTTGTGATCGTAACATTCTTGCGGCAAATCCATTCTAGCAGCAAATCTATCTTCATTAGAAGAAAAAGAATAAAGAAAAACCATTTGAACAAAAACAATTAAGGAGAGACCAAGTAGTACGAAGGAAGCAACTAGGACAACAATATTGCTTAGCTTGATCAAAAGGAGGAAAACCAAGTCGTCCTACTATTACGTGGATCTGAGCTGGATGCTAGGTATACAAATTTAATAACGTACCTACTTTATTTTCCAAGTCTCAAGCAACTCCCTATCTGCCATGATTATCGTCCCCAACGACTTTATTCCAACCAACCTTTTTCATGCAATTTTTATGCCTATTTTCCCTTTCTCTTCTTATTGTATTATGTTGCATTTAAATTTGAATTGCAGAAAGTGATAAATTTCAAATAATTAATACTTCTCCACAATAGGCCAATAATTTTCTTTAAAATAAATTCAATTTTAATATAAGTAAATTAATATCAAATTTTATAACAAAATGAAACAGTGCTATTCGTTTATATTATTGCCGATTTCAACAATGTATCTTCCCTTGTATTTTTTTATTGTGAATAAAACATGAAAATGAAGTGGATTATAGAACAGTATTTAGGAAAGTTCATTGACAATGTGTGAATCGAAGAATAAGAATTGGTATCGAATGTGGTGTATCATGGTCTTTTTTTATTACAATAGTCTGGTGTATGTATACGTAATTTAAAAGTATCGGGTGCTAAAACCAACAAAGTTGTTTTTTTTATTATTACAATAGTCTGGTTTATGTGCTTTTTCAACCCTTGGAAAGGTTTGAACAATGAAATTCTCAATCTTTTCAATTTTACAAGCGTTTGTTAAAAATTAAGACTAAAATAAAAAAAATTAAGTAATTTTATTTTTTTCTTATATCTTGAAAACTTTCAATTCATAATATACATTTCTTAACTATAACAAAATGTTCAAATTGTTCTTATAAAAAAAGTTCATAATTTTCTTTTTTTAATTTCTATTCCTACAAGGTTAATTTAGTAAATTAATACTACTTTTCATGTTATTGCATGTGTTTTAAGAAACAAATTGAAACAAACATACACTTTTCAAATTATCTCAAAAATATTTAACAAATAATTGAAAATTAATTTATAGAATGTGCTCCACTCATATCTTAGCTATAACATATATTGTTCCAAAAAGTATTTCAACTATATCTTGAACTCTTTTATCAAGGTGATTTTAACAAACACATGGAACCCAAATTATAGGGTTTATCACTTAAAATTCTCTCTCTAAAAGCCTTGCAAAGAGCTGGACCAAAGTAGGATTCGGTGAGAGGAAGAAAAAGTGTGTGGTCTTTTCTATGTGCCTGACAAACTCTCTCTCTCTCTCTTGTCCCTATAAAAGGGTGGTTTGTTTTGTATGGTCTCTCAATTCATTTTTGACCTCTTTAAGGTTAGTTTGTCTCTTATTTATATAAGGATGGCTATTAGGCGACAAAATATTTTGTATTTATTGCAAAATAGTGTTACAAAATAGTGACGGAAAATTTTTTATTACTTGCAAAATAACAATGAATTTGGCACTAGTCGTCACAAATGAGACAAGGTTTGCCTTTTACCATATTGCGATGAACTAACAACGAGAATACTCGCGAGTTTACTGATCAAAACTTTTTCGTTGCTAAAAGTGGCGGCAAGGTTCGCGCCAAGATTAAATGTTGAGAACACTGCAACAAAAGAATTCAAGCTACTTTGATGAAGAATTTCTCGCGGAGACTTAAGGTTATCGTTAAAAGTGGTTTGACACTAGTTTTTTGATGAAATATTTCGTTGCAAACTCTCAGTGAAAGGTTTTGCTTATGCTAAATAGTGATGAAATTGACACTACTGTGAGATGGCTCAATGACGAATATTTTTATTGCAAATGTGGCGGGAATCTTAGGATCTTAGGACATTTTGGCCTGTTAGTTTACATGGAATTTGTTTTTTTGATGATAATTTGCTTGAAATTCAATGCAAATTGGCGTTGAATTTAGCATCAAAATATTTTCCACGCAAAATTGGTGCTTGACTATACACATTCCCCCTCGTTTGACCTCTTTTGTAGAACACATAGTAGATATCGCAATCTAAAAATCCTATATTGTCGGTTGGTGGCCATAAATTTGTGTTTGTTATACCCGATTTAGGAATTATATTGAATTTGTAAGAATATTTTTAATATACCTTGTTATTTTAAATAATTTTCTTTGTAACTGTTAATTTTAATGTTATTATTATAAAGAATATATGACGGGTGATGATATGAAGCTTTTAGACCCTAACATTGCCAAGAAACACTTATGCATTCAGGGTTTTGTTTCGAATTACTATCAATGGGTATCAAGAAGAAACAAATTCCATGTTCCAGCCATTACTGAAAGAATCTAGACAGTACGAAGGTAATGCCTCGACCACTAAGCCTCGTTAAGGCAGCATTATGGCAATGTTCAATATAACTAGCCAAATATATAAAGATGCACTAGATGGTTTTTTTGGTGTGGCTAGACCGTCCTTTTACCATTCGAGGGAGGAGGCGTTGAATTGTATAGATAAGGATCCCAATGAAAAGGCGCAAAGGATGTATGATATATTGGTAGCTGCTAGTAGACCATTGTGGCACGGATGTGAAATTAACCAGTTTTCATCAACAACAAAGTTTCGTAGTATCAAGTAAAAGTTGAACTTGACCAAGAGAAGGTACAAAATGATCACAGATTATATGACCCATTTTTCCCACCCAAACACTACATTACCAAACAAATATACAACACTAAAAATATGGTGCATGGACCTTTGTGGAACCAAGAGAGGCACATTTCAATCCCCTTTGTTTTCTGATAATGAGAAAAACTTGGTAGGAAAGTTTGATAGGTTGAATGGCAAAATTGCAAGTGCTTGGAAAGCTAGAATTTAGTTGGTCGACCAAACTACTTGCTCTACTTAAGTAAGATGTTGCTCTCGAAGAAAATAAAAAGGGTTGTTCACTTAAGCAACTCAATCTTTCTACCCGATTAAATTGAACTTACAGAAAGATGTACAAAGGCTTGTCCACTTGCGTACACCAACTACTCTACTCGAGTAAGTCACACTTCTAGAGGATATAAGATTTCGTCTACTTAAGTAACCCTTTTATTCTACTTGAGTGAACCTATTGTCCAGAAGAGACAAGTTTAAGAATTATACTCGACCAACTCATGCTTCTACTCGGCCAAGCTTGATGACTTGAAAACTCCATGAGAATTCTCTACTCAAGTAATCATATGCTCAACTCGAGTAAATGAAAAGCGAAGTCAAATTGAATATACGTCTGCAGAGTCCAGATTTTGCGGTATTTGGTGTCAGAAATTCAAATTTGATGATGCATAAGAGCTTACTCAAGTAACTCACTCTATCTTCTTGAGCAACTCATTTGAAGACAAAAAAGTCAAACATAAGACTAACAACCTATGATGTTTCAATATTCGAGGTATTTTGGTTCCAACAGTCAGAATTTCCGATTACTCGAATAACTCAAGTCCACTACCCTAGTAAACCTTCATTAGAACTTATACTTGTGTAAATAAATGGTCCATCCAAGTGAACCAATCACATTACTCTAGTAAGCCTTCAGTGAAACTTATACTTGCGTAAACAAATGGTCCATCCAAGTGAACCAATCACATTACTTCATTGGAACTTCTACTCGAGTAGGTGCTTTTAACGATGTATTCGATGCGATTTCTTTAAGACCACAATAGCTAGTATTTGTCTCACGACGGCTCCAAACCTTAAAGAAGTTATAGAAACATGCTTGGGACTTCAATGGAAGGTGATGCATTACTTTCACACTTGTTACATCCAACAACCAAGCATCAAAGCATTAAACTTTCTCTCTCTTATTGATACAAGTAGTTTGTCCTTCAACTACCCTATTTATTGCTTGTATCACTAGCATTAATTTTATTTGGTTAGTGAAATTATTGTATCCAAGAGTGATTATAGGCTTGGGGATCGAGGGTAGATCCTAGGCTTGGTTTATTCTTTAACCAAAATCAAGAATTTGGAAAGAGTTCTCATTTAGTTAGAAAGTGAAGTTGCAATCAAGAGTTGAAGGTAGTGCAAATCCTAAGTGAAGATAGTTAGGCACACGATTAGTCAAACCACTCTAAATTTAGTGTCTTATCTTTCTTATTCTCTACTCTCAACTTAAACTCAAGAAAAGTTTAAAGTTCTTAACACCAAACTATTCAACCCCTTTTTTAGTGTGGCAATTGATTCAACATGCATAAGCTAATAGACTGCTACAAAACAGATGCATGTGTTATTGGGTTTGAATGAATGATACAACTAATGCGAATTTCACAACTATCTGAGATACAAAAATGGTAAGAAGCGACCAATACCATATTCTTATATGTTCTATCTGCTCATTACCTCATAGTTGCAAAGGTTGTACACATCATAATCTATCAATATTCATATAAGGTGGCATGACAAGCATGGCCAAGATGATAAAGTAATGCGACATAATTCAAATGTAGAGGCATAGAAGCATTTCAACAGTTTTACGTCTTGAATTTGTAGTTGAGCAGAAGTATGTGTCTAGGGCTATGCATAAACACTTTCAACTTGTTTGATGTGTTAGGGAAGTAGCATTCATGCTGGTCAAATATTTTAACAACCTATAACTTGATTTCTTTAATGTGTATGAAAGATCCAATAATGTTGTTGACATGTGTTATCCTTGATATGCGAAGTCCGATAGGGAAAATGGAGTTATATATGCAACATTTTATCATCGAGTTGATTAGTTTGGGGAACATTGGGGCATTCATATACATGTATCGAGGAAATAAAATTTTTCATGTGGCTGCAATCATACGGACCATTAGCGATTTATCAGCTTATTCAATGCTCTAAGGTACTTGTATGTTGTTGTGTATCTATTTTTTTTACCATTGTGCATCTTGGTATAATGTTCCCTTTTTTTGAAGCTATATATTTAAAATGTGTAGGTTGGAGCATGTCGAGCTAGTTGACATATCCTTGTTACATTGATATAGTGATGCCTTCTTGTTGAGACAATGTTGTTGTTGGTTAAATTGTTAAAGGAATTTCTTGTGACATGACCATCCGTCTAGGTTAAACAAATTGGATTTTAGGAAGGGCTATGTAGCAACTAATAATCATATTTTGCTTATAAGATCAGGATAAAAGATTTTGAGGTAGATAAATGATACATAATCCATAAGATAATAGAGTAGGGTGCAAAAAAGTATAATTTGGTGGTAGGCAAAGATTCTAAATGCAAGAAAAGAAGCATATTTTGAGAGCTTCTCTATTTGGGCTCATTACACATCAAGCACAACATAGATATCATGTATATTGAGAAGAACATATTTGACAATGTCTTCAACACGGTTGTGGATAATTCGGGTAAGTTTAAAAAAAAAAACTTGAAGGCATGATATGATCTACATGAGATATATAAATTCCCAAAGCTAGAGTTTGATATGACAAACAAGAAATAGCCGAAAGGCTAAATACAATTTATCTTGAGACCATAAGAGAATTTTATTCTAGTGGTTGAGGACTATGAAATTTTAATATGAACATGGGTCAAATCTCAACAAATGTATAGATGCACAAAAAATAGGGTGGTTGTTGTTGTCCACTTGATAAGACTTGTTGTTGTTTGATTCAATATATAAATGAGTCAAGCAATTTTTAAAACTTAGATATATGAATGAGTAAAGTTTAAATGGTTTAAAACATGGCTCATGACACATGAACTAAATCGATAGTAAAAAAAATTATACGTAAAAAGTTTTGATATAATAAGCTTGTGAACATTTTTGATGGTAGACTCACATGTGTATATAGACGAGTTAAGCTCTATGTGTGTGTACTTCTATATGGATAGTATGTTGTGCCATAACGATACTGTAATATCCCACCTCTTCTGTAATATTCCACTCATTTCTGTCAAGGAATATTGTAGCTTTCTGGTTAAATCCGATTTGATCTTGAGGATAATCGAACGTATTCTGGGGATTAGGTGTCATCGAATCTCGAGGGAGGTCCGATGCGTGTTGGGGAATGCGATATGTCGATGTATGTTACTTAAGAGTGAATAATGTGCGTATGACGTACGTTGTCGAGTTAGGAAGATGCATGTTATCTGGAAAATAGCATGACGTATGTTGTGGAGATATGACGTACGTTATCTGGGATACGAGGATGATCAACGTATGTTGCCATGGTAAGACGCACGTTCGGTTGTGTTTCTTCGAATCCGAGGCTACTGGATGCTTCACGTCGTACGTTGTGAGGTATAACGCATGTTGTGCACCATCACGATGTATGACGTATGTTGTATTTGAAATAGTCATCACAACGTACATTGTCATTGTTTATGACGTATGTTGCCTTTGAAAATGTCGAAACGGTGTGTTTTGATCTGCAATTCTTAAAACGTCCGTAACCCGACGTTTTCTATCATTTTTCACTCAAATCTCTCCAAATTGCTCTAAAACGCTCTCAACTTGGTTCCCAACATTCTTGATCCATTTCTGAGGTAAGATCACATCCTTTCTTCATTCGTAACTCATTTTCATGCATTGATTCATGAAAATGCATTTTGTCCGAATTTAAAATGGGTTTCAATTTTCAGATGATTTCTGATGAATGGATGTTAGAGGATGTTAGAATAGGTTAGAGGGGACTTGTATGAACTTGATTCAAGCTTTGAATCAAGTGATTTGATGAGTTTTTGGTGAACCTAGGGTTTGGTTCGAATTTTGTTGATTTGA
>CAODLS012566091.1:0-16934 GCA_948243855.1 Flueggea neowawraea
CTTAGAAAATGTGCTGCTTCATGTCTCGCTATCCTCTCCTGATAATCTGGAAATATTGTCGAGAAGCTACTAATAGCAGCTTGAAGAAGCCTACACATTCAATATTAACATTTTAGTTTTGTTTGTGATTCTCATATGATGAATGCATTAGAATTTAGAACTGTATTCCTTACCCAGGTGAAATGCTGCCCACAGCCAAGACAATCAGAGAAATGCTGCCAATTAAGTATGGGGTAAAGAAGCCCCAATCCTGCAAAGAAGGTTTAACTGTAAGCAAAGAATCGCTCAAAATGTTCATTGATAAATGCAAGTTAATTGAAAATTATGCTGCACAAATAAAACTGGCCTAACTGAATGAATGCTAGCACAGTTCAAAAGAAAAATGTATATAGATTTACCTCGCTCTTGAAACCCATAAACATTTATCTTTCGTTCTCTTTGCTTCTTGATCCATCTCTTCAAGGATTCAAGGTGAGATCACTTCTCTAATTTGGTGTTCTTGCTTCTAGTTTATTTGGGGACTTTAGAACTTGATTTTGATACTAGGGATTTATTGTTGAAGGATGTTGGGTGATTTCGAGACTCTGATTATGGACGGAATAAATGGATTTGAGTTGTTGATAATGAATTAAGCTTGATTTGTAATTAAAATAGTTGAAATTGAGTAAGAACATAAAAAGAGGTTGAACTTTGGTTTATTTTGAGACTATTGGAGTGAGATTCGATGATTTCTAGGAATAAGATTGTTAATAAATGATAACAGTATATTAGTCTATAATATTACTTTGATTGGAATGACTGGAAACATTGAAATTTTCATCAAATCAAATTCTGAGTTGTTTGAAGTGATTTTCTGCCCGAAGGATGTCTTACTCGAGTAAGCATCTTGGCTCACTCGAGTAAGAGAGTAAGCGTTGATGCAAGTCTTACTCGAGTAAGCATTATTGTTATTCGAGTAAGCTGAATGGATATATTACTCGAGTAATCATTTTGCCCACTCGAGTAAGCTTTGGTTCAGAAGGACTAAATTTGTTAATTTTGCATACTATGGGGACTAAAATATGATTTTGAATAAATGAGAGATTAATTGGTCTATTTTGAGATATTTGATTGAAATAGAATTTCTGACATTTTTGGGTCTGATTCTTCATTTGCATTTCATATATTCTTTGTATTGCCACAGTTACCATATCTGAGTTTGTTGTGATCTGTCTCTATTTCAGAACTTTGTTTGATTTATGAGATGACCAATCATTCATCGACGGATCGTGAGTTGGATTATTAGCTCGAAGTCCTAGTGAGAACAATGACAACTTCAAACACATAGGTTGTATCTTCTGAACTCTATACATTTTTTATATGTCAGATCTTTATATGTAATCCGATATTAATAATGATATGGAAATAATAAAATATGACTACGTGAAATCTCTGTTACGGAAACCAAGTTTGAAAATCATTATGTTTTCCCTGGAATTAGAATTCTATTTATTAAATTTATTATATTATTAGTAATAAGTATTCTATTTGGAATTTAAGAATACTTTCTGTTTTGGAAATCATTTAGTTTTAAAATAAATGCTTTGTTCTGAAATAAATATTCTGCCTGGTTTTAAAAATATATTTATATACATGTTTTCTATAGATCATATTATGGATTGGTTAATTAAACCAGTTATATGATAATTGGTTTTCTGTATTTTCTTAAACTGTTATATGTAACAGTTTTCTAATCTCATACTCTGATATATCTGTCTATATATATATATATATATATATGGGACACTTATACTTCTAGACTAAATGTAGTCTTTGGTATTGCTCTAAGAAGGCCCTCGTTACCTGAGTATTACGGTAGTAGTGTATTCAACCAGACACAAGTATTTTAGTGACATAGTCACTTTAGTATCTGTTATTATACAAATTTTGTTATTTAGTGGCACAACCGCTTCAGTTTATAGTCCCATTATCAAATCTACTATATATATGATATATTATTATTTGAAAAATGTTATCGCCTGATAGTATGCTATTCACCCTGGAGGTGAATGTTTTGTGAAAGGCTTCTGAGTATTATTATGGATTTGAGCTTCTATTTATCTTGATTTCTTCTATCTAAATCTGATTCCGTTAATTTTCTAAATGTTTTAATCTCAGTGAATAATTTGGTAATAAAATGTTTTATCTGATTTAATTACTTTGAACCATTTGATTGGTTGTTGTCTGCTTTGTTTGCGAAGGATTTTAAATGAATTTTTGACGTACTATCTGTATATATACGAGTGTATATTATCAATATCTGATTATATAGTTGTTTAAAATATTTTTCTGAAAATATTTTCAAAATAGTTTTTGTGATGTCTCGGAGACGATCTGGAGTATTGTTTCCTCACTGAGTTTACTCATTCCATTCCCTTTAATATTTTCAGGTGATTCTATTGGTAGCATCCATTTGACATTCAGTGAGGTTATCTGTTCAGTGGTGAGAGCTCTTTTGCTCAGGCCCTAGTTTGCTTTTTGTATTAATTGCTGCACACTGAGCTTTCTGTGGGTTGTGTTTGTATCAGAATATATATTGTTTATGTTGATATTTGTAAATTATTTATAAATACTTTCTTATATATTTGTAAATATTAATATACTTATGTTTTAATATTATAAGGAACTATTATTTTTATATAAGAAAATCTTTTAGTTATTTTGCTATGGTTTAAAATGAATACTCTATTCTTTGAGGCTTGTGCGAGATGGGCCAGACTCTCACAGACGGTTCACCTCGTATGCCGATCATGGTCCAGTTTTGGGTCGTGGCACTTTTGCATCTTTGTGACTCTGTTAAAAAAGACCTTAATTTAAAAAAAAAAAAGACGCAAATGCTAATTATTAAATAAATTTCAAATAATGAAATACAAAAAAATATTTATAAGTTATCTTAACCCAATCATCAAACACAAACTTATCACCAGTGACCATCTTCTTGTTATCACCCAACCAAAACCACTTCCTTTTTCTTTAATTTCATATAGAGCAAAAAATTATTTTTTGAAATAACTCAATCTTGTGTCTATCTTAGAGGCTTTCAAACCACTTTTAAGAATTTTTTTAGCTATCAATTTCACTATATGAAATAGATATCCACTTTTGAAATTACCGTCACTCTTCCATTTTTCTTCTCTATGCATGGAAAGTAAGCACTCAACCATACAATCATCTTCTTCTTTGTCCCATATTCTTCGAGTAGATTTGTCTTTTGCCTGTGTACCATTTGGTGATAAATTATCTATGCTACAACTGCAAATAATATATAATAATGTGATGACATATAAAATAAAAGTCGACAAATTATTTATTATCAAATAAAATGAGTTAAATACACAATACATATATAATAAAATTTCTAAGCAATTTAAAAAGTAACTAATTATAGTCCTATGAGCTCTCCAATTATTAAACATTTTAGTGGCTAATTAAATAATCCCTAAAATTAGTCCACTCAATTGTTGTTTCAAGATTATCCACAAAATCTCCTTCATTGTAATCTTGAAGGATTTGCTCCATAAATGCATCTAATCGATCTTCGATACGATCAATTAGCATTTCTCTACGGATTAATTAAGCTGTGCAGTAGACAACAAGCAGTTATGATATCAATATGTCTATAAGCATTGCAAAAGCAAACATTCTAAAGAACTTCCAACGCATTTTTAATTAGTAACTCAAAACAGCACTCAATCACATTCCTAGCTACTAAATGCTTCATGTTAAAGAATTCTTCACGATTAGTGGGTTATCGATTATTTCTCCACTCATTAAGATGATATTGTTGATCTATATAAAGAGCCAAAAATCCTTCACAGTTTGTGTAGCCAACATCAACCAAATAATAATATCCTATAAGCATAATATTTTTTTAGTATTTTAATCACAATAATTGTAATCATAATAGTAATTTGAGCATATATTTTTCCTACCACGAGGCACATAGAATGATTGTCTCCTTCGAAGGGAATTATTAAGCACCCTACTATCAGTGGTTGATCATTCCCATCTAGGCAAAATATAAATAAATTGCATGTCATGAGAACAAACCCCTAATACATTTGTTGCTAATTCCCCCTTCCTTGATCGATATTTAGCTCTATCCTTGTTGCTAACTTTCAACTTCATGAATGTGCCATCTAAAGCTCCCAAACAATTCTATTAATTTAAAAATTAATGTAAAATATATTTATTATATTACACACATAATCTAGTTCAATGAAATGGAAAATTTTTAATTACATATACTTTGAACCATTTCCACCTATTATCAGTAGAATTTTTTGCAATTGGCTCTGGTCTCTTAAATAGGACTCCATGCAATCGTAGGACAACTCGTAAAGTCATGTGGAAGTACCTACTAATTGTTTCTTAGGATCTCTTAAACCTATTTTTAATCATTCTATTCCTCACATCATGTGCTAGAATATTTAAGAATATTGCAACTCTTTCTTTAACTAGCATATTTTTGTTATCTTCCAAACCACCAATTGTTTCAAGCATTCCACATAACTTAAAAAATGTATGCCTATTCATTCTAAGTTGTTGTAGACAACTTAAAACATTTCGAGTAAATTCATTCAAGTTTTTTTTGCTCTTAGAAATAGTTTATTTAGCCATTGGTCTTCTTAGTGTTTTCATTTGTTCAAGCATCAATATCATAACAAAAAACTAATGATTATCATAAAAGATACCAAGTCATTAAAATTATAAATTGTTGCTTCCTTGACAATGGTCAATGAGCCATATATATATAAAACCATTATTTCTAAGATTATCATAATTAGCAACTAAGATTATCAAGGCTACACTTTTAGGAATATACATAAAAAAAAAATCATTTTCTAAGATTATCATTAGCCCAGAACATGAATGCTAACCTCTTCACATGTTTTTAGGTACTATCCTCATAGAAGAGAGTGGATTGCCTCTAGAAAAGGCTGACAAGGAGGGTTTGGAAACTGCTAGTAAGGTTATAATAACAAAGGACTCAACTCAATAGTTACTGATGAGACCTATTAGCACTGTGGATTCAATCTGTAAATATGGTAAACAGAAAAAGTTCCTCAAGTCAAGCAGTATGTTGGTTCAATGTTTCATTAACTTATTTCAAAACTTTTTGATCAACAACCAATCGATAAACCAACAAGGACAAGAACAACGCATGCATCATCAAACAAGTTAGCCACTAAAATTTCTTTTCTTAGCTCCAGAACAAACAAGCAACAATTGATCAACATAAAAAGGCAATATCAAAGAACAATCGATCAAAATCCAGAAAAAGAATGAATTAGTCACACAAAACATAGAATTAATAGAGTACCTTTGCAAATTGCTTGATCATTAAACCAATGTGAAATTGCACCTGATAATAGACAAACTCAAATTAGCCCAACGTTAAAGATGATTAATGGAAGAAAAAAATTGCTTGAACTAATCATATACCAGTAAAGTTGACGATGAAGAGGAGATGTGCATAACATATTTTTTTGTTGACTAAGAAGCTATATGTGTATCTTTGTTACTGACTTTTACCCTAATGGGGATAAGAGTAATGATTGTCCTATAGAAATGGGGGAAATATTACTCTCCTGAATAATTCAGGAATATCACCAAACACTAATTAAATGGGGTTAAATATTACTGTTGTAATTTTTACCCCCTTATAACCCCATACCGAATGTACCCTAAACTAAGTAAGAGAAAAAATATACTACTCATTTCATCCCATAAAGATATGCAATATTTCATTTTCAGTATGTCCCAAATTATAAGTTTCTTTCCTTTTCAATACTAATATTTATGTCATATTGAACTATATTGCTCCTACTTAAATGTATAGTAAATTGTATTATTAATTACTCATTAGATAGTTACAAGAATATTTTTGAAAATCTCTACTAAAATTAATAACTCTAACTAACTTTTTTAATTTATATGAAAAAGTAAACTTACATATCTTTATGGGACAGAAGGAGTAAAAACATCAATGCCATTTTGATAATTTTGCATCCTAAATAGCAAAAACAAAAAAACTCAACAATCGTGTAAAAAATTGAGTTTATTAACTCATTCATCACTAGTTCGGGTTGCTCATTTTATATCCGAGCTTCATGTTTCGTATCAAACAATCCCACATTGTTTATATCGAGATGGTCTCTTGAATCCCTATAACATAGGTAGAGCCAGCAAGATCGCTCATGCTTGCTAGCTGCCACCCTTAACCCCGATGTTACCCCCTGAAACCCGCTTCCATGGACACCGCTAGTGAAACCTTAGCATGTGTGTGGAGAAAAGACTCCAAAACACGAAGATGAATAGAAGGAACGGATACACAATGAAGGATAGCAAAACACTTATACACATATGGTTCCTAAATTATTTTTACAAGGCACAAGACTCAGAAGTGTTTTTTTAACACTGTTTGGAAACAATTTTTCAACTGTAGAAACTCAACTATTGCCATCATAGTTTTCTAATTTGTTTTTGGGTGATGATGGGATTTGTAATTTTTTTTTTATCTGGAGGATTTCTAATTTTGTAATTGGTAAAGAAATTTGATTATGAATCCATAGATGTCATAGTTGATTAGTTGTAATTAACAATCGGTTAGAACCAATCAAATATTCAAATCAAAGTCTTATTTTGAAGGCTTTAAATTCTAGAAGAATTAATTAATTTGAAACACACAGGTGTTGTATATCTTGTATAAATTTGGTTTATATATATAATATCAGTAGACTTATGCTAGAATCATGAGATGGCAGGACTTGATTTTGCAATGGGTTTAGTAGTCTAGATTCATTGACTAGAGTCTCTGATGGTAGATTATTTTTTTTATATGTTTTGATGGTGGAATATTGATTCTTGTTTAAGAAGAATATTACTTGGTATTCATAATTTTCTATTCGGTTCAGTATTGTTCGGGTTCTTGTCTAAGTCCTGAATTTAAAGAAAGAGTGAAGTAGTCCTATTTGATTGGCAAATTTATTTGAAGTGGTAACTGATAATGATCTCCAACTCTCAACAAAACCTAATATTTGGTAAGTGGTTACTATGAGTGGCTGAGCCAGAATTTACACTAAGTTATGTTTAATATAAATAAATAGTTAATAAAAATTGTGACGGGTCAAAATTTACACTATGTGGCTCTAAAGTATTAGAACTAATAGATTTTATAAAAAAATCAATTTAATATTGATTAATGTTAATACAAACTAATTGGTTCACTAAATTTGGTGTTTCTAATTGTAGTTTTTGATTTTTATGTGATAGTGGGAAAACAAACATAATAGTTTCTTAATTGTGCTTTTTGATTGTTTTGCTTTTTAAGTGTGAGTTTCTCCATTATAGTTGTTGATTTTGATTTGTAAATATCAGGGTTTTAATTTTTAGATAGCATGATTTTAACTCGACTAACAGAACTAAGTTGTAGAAACTAATTTAACTAATTATAAATTAAAAGAACCTAAATAGAAAATATATCTAACCTCAACAGCCAAAACAGGGGTTTGAGCCCTTGTTTATCTTTATATAGCTCTGCCACTGGTTACTATTAATGGCATGATGGTAAGTCATTACTATTAATCGTGTCATAGATTGAAGAGTTTTTAGGGTAAAAATTCACTTCCTTTTATATAGATTTCTGACTCTATCACTATTTCATAAGGTATTTTTGAGGTGAAGTTAGACCCAATTTTAATATTTAAAGTCATTTTCTTTTCATTTTGATTGATATTTTAATATTTTAGTTCTGTATCTGTAGCTTAATTAAATTGCATGCTTGCATAAAGAAAAATCTCAGTTAAGGAATCGCAAGTTGCAGAGAGATCTGTTATATTGGTGAATAATTAATCAGATGAATAAATCTTTGTCAAACAAAAAAGAAAACCGAGATGCATGCTTCTGTTTATACAGACGATCCAACATATAGTTGTAGTGTATCTCTAGTTCAATGAACTTTTCTGGCACGAAAGCTGAAGAAATTTTAAACATTCTATGACATGCACTTTAGATCATTGTTTTGCCCAAAATGATCCAATCATTTTTTGTTCGACCAAAATTGTCCAATCTTATTATATATTTTGATGTCAATATCCATATAATGTTCTAATGTTTTTGATATTTCTGAAACCCACTTCAATATTGAATCGAGACTACTTTTTGTGGTGGTATACACAGCTATTTTCTGAAATAATTGAGGACAAAAACATCAATTCGACCAAGATACGGTTTTGGATTTAGTACTTGATGATAATGAGTCAATGAATTGAGTTGTGTCCACATGAAGCCATTAAATCTATGCCGTATGAGGTGAAATGGTGTCGTTTAGTGACAAAAGATGATCTCCAATTTGAGATCGTATATATCTACCACCAATTCTCCTTATTTTGTAGCAAACGGTCCACAACTTCAAATGCATGCACATGCTGGAAAAAAAAATGCATGCACGTACTTTACTGTCTTGCACCGACTACATGTAAGGGCTTGTTTGGCAATCTCACCTTCTGGTAATTAGTCAATTTTGGCTACTTCCAAGTTGCTAATTGCGGTTAATTATTTGCGAGAAATAGTTAGCATTAAGCAATTAAGTAATGAGGGAATACTTGGTGTTCTTGTCTAAATTCAAGTCAATTTACCAAACTACACTGACTTTAATGCTTTTTTAGGTGTATTTAAATAAATTGATAGAAGACAGTTTTGTAAACGTAGTAAAGTTGAGACGAAAAAAACTTATCTTCAGTGAAGACACACATATTTTTCCTTAATTAAATATTATTATTAAAAAATTAAAAATACTCTTCTCTTGTTATTGCTATAATTTACGGAAAAATTAAAGGTAAATCTGAAATAAAATTTTCAATGAAGGTTCTTGCTTAAAAATGTGCGGAACAATAGGTGAATCACTGAATATATTTTTCCGGAAAATGTTATCCAAATTAGTGGGACGAATTGAAGAGGGATAATTTTTGTCGTTAATCCTACATTGAAACAAAAAATATAAGTAAAATCAGGGAGTATGAATATTAATCTCTATATTTAGCAACAAATCAAGTTCAACGCTCATTGCTTGCATCAACTTTGGTACAATATGTTATTCTATGCAGTGTTGGAGCTAGAAATCAAAGGAGATGGGGTTAATGCTACCCGCATACGGATGGCGATGGGTTATGACATGACACAAAACTCCAACCCTAAAGACAAAGAGGTAGAATTGGCAGTGAGAGGTAGTAGGAGTCCTCCGAACTTCTGGTGGGATTGACCGATCCTGGCCAACCTAACCTTCCTCTGCCACTATTTCTATAAGATGGTTTCAAAAATTTTTGCAATATCTATGGTTGTTGGAAATCATTATTCATTTCTATGTGCTTTTTTGTTTTGTTGCTTATTGGTCTAAAAAATCTGTGACAATTATTGCGTCAAATTTGCTACAATGCCAACAAAATTTTGCGTGACTTTGTACTTTATTGACATATTGTCGTAATCCTCGGTGACAATACTCGCTGTTAGCGTCAAATTTGCTATAATTCACGGAATGTTTGTGTGAAATTTTTATTTTCTCCCCGTTTAGTTGTAAAATATAACTATACTTTCAACACTGAACACAATCTAATCGGATCTTTGGTGTCTGTCGCTGCAAAAGCATCACTTTCAGAGTAATATTCAGTCATCAAGATGCTGTTAGGTTTGTGTAGAGAACAATTGGTAAGATTTTGATTTTTTGGCAAAATCTTGCATCACTTCTTGTACCAAACCTAACCATCTTGCCGACCACTTTTACCTTAAACATGGCTCATAAGTTAATTAACGATTGTTTAGATTGTATTTTCTGTCAAGAATTTATTTCAAACACAATGAATCTTTGAATGTGAGCGGTTTTCTATAATTCAAAACTTCCTTTCACGGATCTTAAATTGCCTAAATTTTCTAATATGCAAAGTTAAATTCAAGATGTTTGTAAGGAAGGTGGGATATTTGTGTTGTGAAAATATATAGCTTTGTGGCGTGGTGTATTTTTAGGCAAATAAACTGCGACAAATAGTGATATTTTCGCCAAATTGCAACTTAGCGACTAAAGCAGTAGCAAATCAATTGTTTGTCGCTAATTAGGTGGCAAATGCACGCATGATACATCAACTAACGGGAAGGCATCTGTCATATCCCTAACTAAAATTATATTTATAAGAGCATGCATCGTCTATGATATATGTAGAATTTGTGCATTGATCTAATATTGCATAAATCATATTTCATTTTTCCATAGTTTGATAAACAATTTAATTTATTGATAGGGGAATCAAGGTTTAAAAGTAGAAATAAGGATCATTTATCTACCATCTATAGTCTACAAATTTAGACTTGATTAGGCATACAAAACATAACAAAAGAACTAAAAGAACAAGAAATTCTCTGATTGGACCCCTTAAACACATCGCTACCTCGTACTTAACCTAAAACATTATAAAACCAAACCTTATGATAGAAGCACAGATTCATTCCATGCATAAATAGAAAGAGGAGATAAAAGAGGAATAGAATAAATGAGAGGAAGAAGGGATTTGGTAAGAAAATAAAAGAAATCATCATTTTCGCGTCTAATTCAATGTTTCTTGCATCCTTTACATACTAGGAACAAAGTAAGTGGTTTTCTTTAATTCCTCTCTGCATGATATTCATTGTAATATGTGTTTAAATGTTTGAATGTCGAATAAATGCATTATAGCATGAATTAATCATAAATTTATATGAATTGGAACATGAGTTTGTTTAGGGTTTAGATTTCAGTTTGTATTTGCATCCCTATTTTGAGGCAAATAGAGACAAATATAGACGAAGTGTAAAACATGAAAGTTGTTTATTTATGTGTCTGATATGACTTTGTAAATTAATTATCACGATTTGATATAAGCACGCTTGTCCTTAAATAGCATCTGACAACTAATGAGTTTCCAACCACTAATTCCAAAAATTCAAACTTGAGTCACTTAAGTAGTCAGTTTCTTATATTTATAACATTTTCATATTCCCACACCTACCAGATGTGAAACTTTAGATAGCAGCTACGCAACAATTATTTTGATTTATTAGCTTTAGCTGCCTACTTAAGTAAGATGTTACAATTCCCACCTTTTTAGGTTTGTGACGTCTTCATCGCCAAGCCTTCAAATTATGGTGCCTATAATCTCTCTTTGTTCTTTCAGTGCGGGATTCGCTTAGACTTAACCTGCTGACGTGAAATTTGCCTAGACTCAACACCTTCCTCTCAACTGCTGAGATTTGTTCCACCGTCGCGCCATCAATTGAGTTTCCCCTCACCATCATTCAGAGTGGCTCTGATACTATAATTGTCATGACTCGGTATAAACATACAGTTATATTTAAGTAATATCTGACAACTAATGAGTTTCTAAACACTAAACCCAAAAGTTTAAATTTGGGTTACTTAAATAGCCTGCTTAATAACATTAAACAACACGACATTTGCTCGTTTTTGCACTTATAGCTTAACCTTTCGAAAATAATACTCAATAGCATAACTTTTGTGATTTTTTTACACTAGTTAGTATTTCTGTTAGAAAAAAATGACAATTGATGATGTGACATTGTCAACATGATGACTATTATTTAATAACATCATCAATAGTCGTTTTCTTTTCAATAAAAATACTAACTCGTGCCACGAATAAAAAAAATCACAAAAGTGGTGTTATTAGGTGTTATTTTCGAAAGATCGAGCCATAAGTACAAAAATGAACAAAAGTTGTGCTATTTTATGTTATTAAACATAAATAGCCAGATCCTTATAAACCTTTCCACATTCTCACATTTATCGATGTGAGACTTTGAACAATTACTATATAGCAGCTAACTTGACTTATTAATTTTAATTGTCTACTTAAATGAAATATTACAGCATCTGCAAATCGTGTTTATAAAAAACCTTTTGCTTCTAATATTAGACGATGATAGAACTACAATTTGATTGAGCTTAACTTGTGAGTATGAAAACTGAGAGCCATTAAAATTCTCTGAAAATTTGAATATATAATTTTGGTCAAACATCTGAATTGTGATTTGGGCTTAAAATGAGGAAGGGGGACTGAGTATACTGGTAGGCATCAGCAAGTGTGTGTTGTTGAGAGGGACGTGACTGAAGGAGCAGATATAAATGAGGAGCAGTAAATAATTGGGAAATTCACGTGGTTTTGTTTCTCCTTCAAGGCAGAGATTTCTCACCTGACATGAAAAAGTTAGAGCAGAGGACGTCATTAGTCTGAGTCGAGAAAATTAAAAGCAAAGAAAAAACAAGTTAGATAGCTGTGGTGGGTGGTACGTATCGTGAACTGGCTGGCTAGGGTTCATTGTCCATCATCAGTTGAAGAATCTTGTTGTTTGTTTGTGCGGACAAAGATTGTGATATATAGTGTGATAAATGTTTGTAGCTATTGGATTGGAACATCTTTTTCTTGGAAAGCTTCCCAGGGCCAGCTGGTCAGATGCTTATTATGATCATGTTGGTGACTGCACACAGATGTTTATTCATGGTTTCACTTTGGTTTCATCTCAACTATACTGCGTCTGTGAATGGTTTCGTTCTGGTAAGGTTTCAACTAGATTCAGTATTTGTGTTCTGTCCCACTTTTTTTTTTCTTTTGTCTCATAACATGTTCCAATTTTCCTCTCTACCCTTATCAAGAACACGTACTTTCTCGCATTAGAAATTAGAATATGTTGAGAGGAATTTTGCGAAAAAAATGACACTGGTTGATGGACGATTTTGTCGAGAATTACCATATAAGGAAATATATTGAATTTTTTCATAAATTTAAGACTTTTTGTTAAAATATTATCATTCAATACAGATTATAATAAACTAGTATTAGGAAAAGATCAAGAGTGATATTTTAGAGTGTAAGTATATCTAAATCTTCTCGATCAGTTGGTGACGTATTTCAATAGTTTGAAGTTTGTCGAATCTGGTGGTTGGATTATAAATTGAACCGTGCATTGAACTAATTAAAGTTAAATGAACGAGTACAATTTGATTATACTTTATTCATGTGCTTACTATAAGTTTTTGTGGAAAATCAGTTTTCTTTTTTTTTTTTTACCAGGAAGGACAAGTAGGGTATGTTTAAATTGATCTTGTCCTTAACACTATTATCACCAAAGATAGGATATTTTAGTATAAAATACTAAAGATACTATACCACTGAGATTATAGACCACATGCTAAATGTGTCTTTTGAGTTGTACAACGAGTGAGTTTCAGTTCTTGTGAACACATTTATGTAAATACAAGACTGATTCAAGAAACATGAGATTACCACTAATTTCTTTAAAAAAAGAAATTGAAAAAAAATAGCATAAGTGAACTATCTATTAAAAAGATCAATGATAAGAATTTACATCGTATATTAATTTAATTTTTGAATGCCCATTAATAAAAACAAAGTATCTTTAAAAACAATTATTATATTTTAATACCATGTTTGATACTTTTGTCATTTTTATAACACTTGTGGGATTTAAAAAAATTGTCATTAACTTTTTAAAGTATTATCACTTTTATCATATACTATCAAATTTTATGTTAAAAATTGATACATAGTTATCCAACTGAAAAAAAAAAAAAGACTTCTCGTTATTTTTTTGCTAGAGCGTGTATGAATTCCACTAATTTTATCATTTAACATTTTTATCACTTTTATGACAATATTTCACTTCAAGATGATGGGTAAAACTAAGAACGGGGATATGCAAACCAATTCAGAGGAAATAAGAGATCGGAGAGTCGAAAGGTTCAATAATAGTTCTTTCAACTAGCTACAAAAGTGTTTGTTTGAATAAATTACAAAGGTATAAAGATAATATGTTTTTAAAAAGCGTGCTGTCTTTATTTTTCTTATTACGTATTTTTTTATTAAATTTATCTTAAATAAACAACCGAATCATCAAAAATTCGTATAAATTAATATGGAATATATATAAGAAAATTAAAAAAGAAGATTTAAATCTAAGAAGAAATCATATACAATATATGAATTCGGATAAAGATGATAGTTCAAGAGACACTCTCCAAAATTTTTTCTTTGAATTTTAAAATTTTGCGGTAATTTATAGTTTTTAAGAATTATTTTTAGATTAATAATTCAAATAATATTTATTTAATAAATTTATTGTGAGTTTATTATTTATAGTTGTATTAATTTTATTAATGATGAATTTATTAAAAGTTTAGTAGATTAATAAATAATGGAAGTTTAGAGATATTTTTAATTATTTATTTAATTTTTATAATTTTAAAGATTTATAGTTTTAAATTATCATTTTTTTGTTTAATTTTAAATAATAAATTTTAGATAATTAATTAATTTTGATAGTTGTGATAGCCATTATCAATTTAACTTGCAATTTTCAACATTCAACATGACAAAAATAAATTATTCACTTAATTTTAAAAAAATCAATTAAATAACTTTAATTGAAAAGGAGATTGCAATGTTAAGTTCAATAATTTTTTAGTTTCAAAACTTGAATCCATATTATCTATTAAATCGTTTGACATTTGAAACTAATTTACGTCTCACAATCTCGTCAACATTGAAGAGTGGCAACTTGAAAGAAGAATGAAGAAAAATATATTAATTACTATGTTTTACTAAATAATCAAAGGACAAACAAAGACAACGCAAAACTGAAGCCGTTATAGCTTCAATATCCATAACCGCAATCAAACTTAACTAATACCCTTTAATTAACAATAATACAAATATTAATTACAATAACCCAGAAAACAAAACTGTATATGGCACCTCAAAGTAAACCCTATATATCGTAAACCCATAATTAATCTTAAGAAATCCACAAAAACCCTAATTTTAAAAACATAACAAAGTCCGTAATTAATTTCTTTTCACGGCCACAGCATGCAAAGGAAATTTCATCTCACAAGACAGCTTCAACACCTCACTAAGATCAACTGGGTGAGCCACATCTTGAACCCACTTGAATTGGTGAACCAACTTGGCCACCCATAGGGTCACGGTCACGAGCCCTAGGTTCTTCCCTGGGCAAACCCTGCGACCCGCCCCGAAGGGCGCTAGCCGAAGGTCAGAGCCTCTGACGTCAACGTTTCCTCCTTCAACCAGGAACCGCTCGGGTTTGAACACGTGTGGTTCGGTCCAAACACTTGGGTCTCGTGTGATGGCCCACATGTTCACCATGGCAGTGGTGTTGGCGGGAATCAACATTCCGTTGCTGAGCTGGACGTCTGACCTGGACAGTCTTGCCCACGAAAGTAGAGGGCCAGGTGGGTGAACCCTGAGAGTTTCTTTCACCACGGCTTGCAGGTATGGAAGTCTTGCCACGTCAGCGTCCGTTACGATGCCATCTTTGGCTGCCATGTCGAGCTTCTGTTGGAGGGTTTCTTGAATTTGTGGGTTCAATATCAACTCCGCCATTACCCACTCCGTTAGTAGCGCTGTTGTGTCAGTTCCTCGAAAAATCATTTCCTAAATCAAACCAAATTCATCCACTCCAATCAAATTTCGAAATTTAAGCTCATATTTTTATTTACTTACCAAAAAAGGTTCATATTTAATTTTAAAAATAATGTCATTGACGTTAAAAAACAGATACTATTACAGATTAATTTTTTCTTATAACTGGATGGTCGCATGATTGCAGTAAATTATCCGTATCACTAATAGATTTATAGTTTAGTGGATTTAATTTTAAATACAAGATAGAAAATTTAAAATCAATTTTGTGGAACTCGGATTAATTAAATACTAAAAGGAAAAAACCAAATTTTAATAAAGAAATACATGTTTGTGTGAAAAAAGAAAACAGAACGTACCCATAAGACAGCAACCATGTCATCTTCTTGAAGCCTTTCTTCACCATCCAAAGAAAGCAAGACACCAACGAAATCATCAGCATCAGACATGTTCTTCGCTTTCCTCTCACGGTGATCATTGATAATACCTTTAACGAGTTTCTTCACTCGAGGGACAAGTTTCGAGCAACGTTCATTAACCCGAAACGGGTCATAGATAAAGCTAAGCCATGGCAAGTAGTCGGACCAGTTAAAAGCACCCAACAGCTCGAACCCTTCCCTAACCATGTCTCGTAGCTCCTGGAGTTCTTCCCCATCGGTTTCAGGGTCGTATCTCTTCCCAAACACACCTCCCATGATGTTGTTTAAGGACGCATGCTGCAGGTGTTTCCTCAAACAGACGGTGCCGTTTTGGCTCTGCTCGGATTCTACGCTGCGCAGCATGGCAGCGCATTCTTGCTGTCGGAGACCTTCGTGGGCTAAAATGCGCGGGGGAGAAAAAAGATGGGAGGAAGCGATTTTTCTCAACAGTCTCCAGTAAGTCCCGTTAGGAGCGAAGCCGATGGCTCGACTAAACATGAGGCTCTTAGCCGATTGTTTAATCGGACGGTCAGCAAAATGAGGAGAAGTCAAGATTTCACGAGCAGTGTGAGGTTGAGAAGCAACAACAACAGGAGTGGAGCCGAGGCTAAAAGCCATGAGCTGAGAGTTAGCTCGGGTCCAAGCCATGGAAGCCAAGGTGCGGTGAGCCAAGCCACGGCTTAAACTGAACAAAGAACCGAAAAGAGGCAAGCCACGGGGGCCAGGGATGGGGACAGAGCCACGGTGGTTACGGCCGTAGCTCCAGGCAACGCCGCCGACTGTGAAAGCCCAGGTCAGAAAAGCCAGAGACACGGCGGCCACCAGAAGTGGGAGCCATATATGCATGTCTAATAGGTTTTCGGATCCAACGAATGCTGGGATCGTCAAAACCCACCAGCTTGTGTCCTTTGTCACCACCATACTACTCATCTCCATTACTTTTTCTTATTAAACTGAAACAACGACGATGTGA
>CAODLS012566109.1:0-10004 GCA_948243855.1 Flueggea neowawraea
AATTTCCTTCCTCTTCTGTGTTTTTATTGATAAATGGCTCCTAAGAAGAAAGTTAGAACGAAGGGTAAGCATGATCCTAGCTCCTTTCGAGGTCAGAAACACTCACGTACAACTCGGAAATCAAAATTGACTTTCAACACGACTCGGTTTGTTAGTGAGGCTGCTGAGAAATCGTTCAAAGAGGTAATTCAGCATGAGAAACTTACTGATAGTCAATTCTATGATCTCGATTCGCTGAGTAAAGTAGGACTAGATATTTCTTCAAAATTTAGGGAGCTTGGAATTGCAAAATTTGTGACATTGAAGAAGCCCACTTTTGAATCCTTAATTAAGGAATTTTATGCGAATTTCACTGCTGAGGTTGATGAGTTAGGAGATGTAGTAGTAAAATCTAAGGTGAACAGTGTTAAGATTCATTTTGAGGAGTCTGATTTAGCCAATTGGTTTGAACTAAATAATGAAGGATATAAGTGCAATGGTTCATTCCAATACAAATCTGAAAATGCTATATCAGATGATGATTCAAATTTCGATGTTGAAGAGGTTGAGGTTTTAGCAAAGAGTAATGTGCGGAATTATTTGGCATCAAAGACAGTCATTGAGGTTGTTGGTACTACCACCAAATTTGAGCAAAATGACATTGGTCATGTGATGCGAATGGTGTATGGTGCTCTAATTAGGAACATCATACCAAAGCACAACACTCAACATAAGATGGTTGATCGAGATTTGGAGTTTATGTATCACATTCTCCAGGGGCATAAGGTGAATTTTGAGTTCTTCATCATGGATTGGATGATGGAAAAAGCAGCTATCCTACACTCTCCAACCTACAAGGATACATGGCAACAAAAGAAGGTCAGTCTCCCCTATGGTTCAATCCTTACGGATATATTTGAGCGATTTGAGGATGATCTTTTGAACCTAAAGGGAACCTCTATCACTAGGAACCAAATGGTACATGAGGGTATGTTGAGGAGTATGAAGTTATATCACACCCTCAATCGTGGTTGGGTCTTCTATCCATATTTGAGAGATGGTGATACTCTTGCCGATTCTCGTGATTCGTTCCCCACTCGTGAGAAACAAGTCTTTCGGCGAGATGGTACAGGTGCTACCATTACGGAGGATCCTATTCATCTTAGGCCTAGAGGTAGACGTAGAGAGAGAGGTGCTTCTGAGGTGGCTCACGAGGTGGATTCATCCTCGATTACTGAGATTTGCGGAGAGATGAGGGAGATGAGAGCTGATATTACTTCCTTGAGGAGTGAGGTTCGTGCTATTGAGCCTACGTTGGAGTCTATGCGAAAGGAGCTACAAGTCATTCGATCACTCTTAGAGAGCTATACTCGTCCTTCCCATCCTACCGTTTCTTCTACACCTCCTACCACCGGGATTGACTTAGAGCGTCTTCCTTCAGACGACATTCCTTCTTCGAGTCAAGGTCCTGAGCAGGATGTGACTTTCTCCATTGAGGATTTTGGTCTTAATCCTTAGATGTTCGCTTCATATATGATCATTATCGAGATCGGGATAGACATTTTGTCCATTTTGCATTCATTACTTGTATCTTATGGATGATTTGTATTCTGACTTTTTGTTATATATATTGATGACTCATATTTATATGTTCCATATTGATTTTTGATTGATGACAAAAAGGGGGAGAGGAATGCTATTAAAAACAAATTTGTTAAATGGTTAAAATTGATATTTGACTAAAAAGGAATCGATCTTAAAATAATGCACAATCTTAGGGGGAGTTAGTAAAATCATTACTTGTTGATAATTGATGAGCTAAACAAATGAGCAAGGCTAAAAACCTTTATTCGATCTTCAAATTCTTATGCATTTATTCAGGGGGAGTTAAGTGTTTTGTCATCATCAAAAATGGGGAGATTTTTGGACCAAGGGTGGTCAACATTGAGATTTCTCTAAGTTTTGATGATGAACAAACTGCAGAATTTGATCTGAGGAAGATTCACGTACGTCAATAAAAATTCAAGTACGTGTGTGAATGTCACGTACGTCAATGGAGTCTCAAGTACGTGAGTTCGATCGTGGGCTGAAACAGAAGCTACTAGAAGTTGGGAGAAGTGATCACACATACGTTAGGAAAAATTCATGTACGTCAGCTAATGACACGTACGTGAGAAGTATCCAAAGTACGAGAAGTATGATCAGAATTAAAGCGGAAAAATTGAAGTCCTGAATCAACTGAAGGCATGAAGCCACACGTACGTGTGACATTAGAAGTCACGTACGTCAAACATACAAAACAAGACGAATATTACAGTTTAGAGGATGTTTGTTTGAATTTCACATGGATCGAGACAAACAGATAAAGCAACGGTCAAGTGTTGATCGTTCACGTACGCAAGATTAAACTTCACGTACGTCGCATTGAACTAAAGTACGTGAGATTAAATTACAAGTACGTGAGATGCTCCGGACTGAAAACAGAAGCTACTGGATGGTTCAGACATAGAAGTCACGTACGTCAGACATTATTAACGTATGTGAACTGGGGATTAGCTATAATCAACATACGTGTATGTACTTATCACGTACATGTGATGAATATCAAGTCAGGTAATGTACGTAAGATTTATGTCACGTGCGTTAGAAGACTCTGATAGTGTATTAAATGCGCCTCATTTAATATCACAACGGCTACATTACATCTCACAACGGTCTGAAATCAAGAGAAGAGTATAAATACATGCTTAGGAGGCTAGAAATAGATAAGAAAACATTTGAGCATTGAATTCTAACAACTACCAAGCATCAAAGCATCGAATTTCTCTTTCATTGATACAAGTGTATTTGCTCTTCAAATTCATTCTTCATTTACTTGTATCACTAGCTTTTAATCTATTGGTGAGTGTTTGTAAACACTTTTGAAAAGAGTGATTGTGAGAGGGATCAAGGGTAGATCATTAGGTTGGTTTTTGTTCTTGAACATGAATCAAGAAACTTGTAAGAGTTCTCACTTAGCTAGAAAGTGAAGTTGTAATCTTTGAGAAGATTAATAGTGAAAATATTAAGTGGTGATACTTAGGTAGTGGATGTAGGCATCGAGTTGGTCAAACCACTATAAGTTCTTGGTGTTCTTTCATTTATCGCAATCATTCTCGAAGAAATTCAAAGCTTCTATTATCACACTATTCAACCCCCCTTCTAGTGTGATTATCGACTCTACACATTCTGTTATAACTGAATACCAATTCAACTCATAACCCAACCGTAGACCCGACTCTACTGGCAACCTGACCTAACCTGAAAAAAAAATTAAAAAATCCTAACACATATGCAACTTCCTAACAAATCACTCACCACCATACCTAACCCAATCACCACCACCACCCAGCTACCAAACCCATCGAAACCATTAATAACCCAGACACCACCCACCACAACTAGTCACGACTGACCACCACACTCAGTCACCACAACCGAAAATCTTCATAAATTATCAAGTTGGGTCATTTATTTCTTCTTTAATAAAATATCAATATAACCAAAATCCCAAAAATAGAATCACTAAAGCTCTCACTTCAACAATTTGTACATAAATTTAGAAAATCAAATCTAAGAAATTCCAATAATCTAGAAAAGCCACTTCAACAATTTGTACCTAAATTAAACTAATAAGCACAAAAACATAAATTAGATCCATGTCTTCAATTGCAATCAACAAAGATGATGGAGTTTGAGAGGGGGGAGAGAGCATGATAGATAGTGGATTCGATGGTTATGGAGTCTGAGAGAGCGACAACAGTGTGTTTAATTGCTTTGACATAGAGATCTCGACAGTAGTGTAGTCGGCGATGATGGTGGAGATCGAGAGATAGAGGGAGCAAGAGCGATGACGAAGGTGTAGTTAGGGAGAGAGCAACACAAAAGGTAGATTTAGAGAGAGAGAGAGAGAGAGAGAGAGAGATGAAGGTTGGTTTGGTTTGGTGAGTGTTTGAAAAACAGAAGGATTTGTTAGGATAAGGTTGGTTTTTCATGGTTGGATAGAGTTCATGGTTGGATAAGCTACATGTTAAATAGGGAAACACATGAAGTCGAAATGGGTTTGTTACACCTGGCGTTAGGATTTTTTAATTTTTCGGGTTGAGTTGGTTGTTGGTCAGGTGGGGTTATTAGTCAAGTTAGTTTTCGATTCTAATAGAATAGTTGGCGTCCACGTGAGCAATATTTAAGTGATGTGGCATGCTTCGTCATCTTTCCTTCCCAATGATCTTAAAAAATTGGCCATAGTAATAATCTGATAATGAAATTCAATATTCAATTACCTTCATGCGACAAAAATGAGAATAGTGACTATTGTGCAACTTTGTGAAATATAAAGTGACTATCTATGAAATTATCCTAACTTAAGGGTTGTATGCTAATTTTAAGGCCTTATTTGTAATTATTAATAATTAGTGGACTGTCATCGTAATTGTGCACATATGGGTATATGTCGTTGCAGCTAGGGCTCTAAAACCTTACATGCCGCCACCATAGTCACTAGTTCGCGAAGAGAAATGATGAATGAATGACGAGGTTCGAGAGTCGTCGTCGTTCATTCGCGATGGACTTTGATCTCGTCGGCAAGAGAAAGAGATTTATCGTGACACCTTCTCTCTCCTCGATATCATTGTTCCTTTGCCTCATTTTTCTCTCGGTGACAAGAGAGAGAGATGTATCCTATGGTGGACACAGAAGAGGAGGCAGTGGCAGTCGCAAGGCGGAGTTCATATCTAGATATCTATGCAAGTATCTAAAAATAATGACATCGGCATAGGATAACCTAAACTTAAACAAAAACAACCTGACAACAAAAAATCACATTAACAAACAATAAAAAAAGACTTCTATGATAATTAATTTTAAGGGCATATTCATAATTTAATCAATTGAGTCATACTATGGTTAAAAACCCTAGCATCCCTAGTGCCCCCGTTGTTCAAAGACTCCCAACAACTCATACACCGTCACCTCTGCTGCCAACACTCTTTGCGAAGCGAGAACAACCGGCCGCCATTGTACGAGACACCGAAAAGCCACCGCATACGCGAAGCCGACGTGGCATGAAATCTTGTTGCGTCGTGCCTCTGTTTTTAGATATGGTGAGTGAGATCTACAAAGAGTGGAGGAAGAGGACACCGGGACGATTGAGGCAAAGACGAAGAACGGCACAGACAAGGCAAAGAAAGGAGTGAAGCAGCGTCGAACGGAAACAAGGGCGGCAGAGTCTAGGGTTTTAAAGGAGAGTGGGAGAGCTTTGATAGAGGTGAGTTGGAAAGGAGAGAGGATAGTGAAATGAGAAGGAGAAAGATGAGGAGAGAGAGTGACGATGAGAGATTAAAAATTACAAAATGACACGAGAAATTGACTTTTATCTGACTAAATGTGACATTTTTCAACAAAAGATTAAAAACATGCTATTGGGGCAACTGAACATTTTAAATGTTGATATTTTAGCAATTAGGAAACCTTGGCTTCTCTTTGTCGAAATCTAAATGTTAATTTGAGTACCTGGCATAATTACCTCTAATGGCATCTGATGATGGGTGATTTGGGGGCTAGAGTTAATTATGCGGAGTGTCATAATTAAAATTTAGATTTTGACAAAAGTTTTTCATAGTTTGGTAATTACTTGAATAACACATTCTTAAATTCAAGTTTTTAGTATGCCAATTTTTTAATTCTGATTCTTAAAAATTTCAAATTCCATCAGATAAAAACTCAATATATTTCCTTATTTTCCCATCTTTTTTCGCTCTATGTGTTTTCTCTGTATACGAATTTTCTCTCCTCTCTACGTCCTCATCCCTCATCTCTCGTCTGTGCTCTTCTCTCTCTCTCTCTCTCTCTCTCTCTCTCTCCTCTTTTCGTCCGTCACTCTCTCTTTCTCTCCTTCCTTACCTCTCTCATATTTTCTATATTTTTGTCACTGTTTTCCATTGCACCTCTTCAGTGACTCCTCGTTTCGGTTTCAACCTCATTTTCAGAGATCTGTTTGCTCTCCATCTCAGTTTCTCTCTCCTTGTCACTCTCGGCTTCGCTCTGTCTCAGTTTCTTCTCTCGTCGCAACCTCATTCACTATTTTTATTGTTGTTCCTCTCTCTCTTAACTGTCTGTCTTCATCGGATGTTGACCTTTCAAGTTAATCGTCATCATTCCTTTAGTCTCAATTTCCATCTGCTATGACACCACCTCTCTCCCTCTTCATTTCTCTCTCTCTCTCTCTCGTTTTCTCTTTCTTTTGGACAAGCTAGATTTTCGCCACCTTCCTCTCTTTGATCTTCGTCACCTCGTCCGATATGGCCTTGGCATTGAAGACAATCGGTGTGGAGATCGTCATGGTGTGGAAGAAAGGCCTGGAGGTGATTGGAGCTGTCGCATATATGAAGGAGGAATGCTTGTGGTGGCAACAACGATGGTAGGGTTTGAAAACCCTAGCTGCACACCACTTTTGTTGATGCAAAATTGCTTTTTGTCCCTTAGGTTTGATAAAATTTGCAAATTAGTCCCTTTGAACACACTTGTAGACTTAAATTTCATGTTGCGTAGACCTTGAAAGCCTTTGTACACCAAATTAATTACCATTACATTTTGAAATTCCTTTTGAACACTTCTGTAGGCCTTCTGGAAAATCAAATATTTTTTTTGCTGGAATTCATTTTTTTGCTAAAAAATTCAATTTCTTGTGAAAATATCGCGATTTCTCGTAAATATGGCATTTTTCAAATTCATTTTTTTTTCCTGACACTTTTATAGTTAAAAACTTATATGATATTTGTCAAATTTAATATTTATTTTTCTAATAAAAATGTGAGTTTCCCAAAGATAAAGGCTTAAGCTTCAATTGAGGCCCATGTTTAAAGTTTGAATACAGATGGTCTAACTCTGGTAAAATTTTATTTTGGGTGCTTCCATTTTGAAATTTCATGATATGAAATAGCGTGGTGCCTTTTTGTGTTAGATTTTTTTCCCAATAAATATCTTGGAACAATGTTTTTTTTTTTTTACTTCACTCTCTGAGATAGGAAAATGAGTTTACTTTGTAACTTACATATAACTAAATTGAACCGAGTAAATGACATAACTCAAAGCTACACATTAATAAAACAAATATAGTGTTGCAGCCTACTTCAGTTTTAGATCGAATTTCTCATATTTTGACTTTGGCTCGTTTATATATAAGTCTCATGCAAATACGAATGAAGCAATCTGATACAGATGCAAGAGTTGTACTCCAGTCAAGTTTTTGTACATTTATGTGAATTTTTTTTTAGTTTTTACGTTTTTAACTTTTAAATTTTATTTGAATTTAGTTAATTTATCAAACGAGTGATGCATTACTTGGTATTTTTACGCGAATAGATCACAAATTTTGATAAATTCATCAAAATAACTAGTAAAATTAGATCTCTAACTAATCAAATTTTGTGGATACTGAAAATTTCTAATAAACTGAAATTTAAATGATTATGAAGTTCTATATTTGAGTTTGTCATCGAGGTTATTCAAAGGAGTTTTTCATTGTTTAAATTTAGTTCATTGACGAGTTTTTACTATAAAAGAACTCAAATTGTAGTTAAATTGAACATAAACAATAAATTCTTACGAAATCGAAATTATTTGCAAAAATATCAGACTAATCTCAACCCCTAATTTTGGAGAACACTTGAAAATGACATGAATTAAATATATAAAAACTACTTCTAAGTACAAATGAAAGGCCCAGCGGGTGCCATATGGGTACCTCAGCTTTATATTTTAAGGCCATTTTCCTCCTCAAACATCCAATTTAAGCATGGTAATAAGGGAAAAATTTATACAAATATTCCATTTCAGTAATCTAGCTTAATTTGCAGTATTAAAATTGAGCTCCTTCGAAGGTCTGACCAAACTGCCAACCAGAAGGCACCACGTTGTTGCTTGTGAGAATTCTATCGTCATTGGCTGTGACTTGGAAAGAGAGGCTCTGGCCATTCAAGTAAGAGTTGCTTTGCCAGTTTTGGCCCCAGTTTCTTGACATGGCTTGCCAACCTGTGTTGGATCCCTTAATGGAAACTGAACGAATGTCTCCAGCCCCACCCACGTTCGTGATTAGGACTAAGTTGAAGTATGAGTGTCCGTTTATTGTAAACCTTATTCCTCCCCTCTTTGCGCAGGGCACTCTGCCAAAACCAATACCAATACACATCATTTTTTGAAAGACAAAACAGTAATCCGTAATTTGAACATTATTAAGAGATTGCACTTGGTTAAAATATGACCGACCTTCTGAAGTTGACAGGAACAATTCCAGCACGGTACTGTGCGATTTGCAAGAAAGCGGGTTCGGCCATATCAAAGTGCTGGCGAGGAGGGTTGCACCAGCCACCATTGTCGTTGGGCAAAGCAGGGTTTGGAGGGCAGAAGTTTGTGGCAGTGAGAGTGATAGTACCAGGAAGACACCATTTGGCGTCTTGATTCGCATCACATTTCATTTCATAACAAGCACCGCAAGTTAAGCCATTGTTGAATAAAGCCGTGCTTAGTGCTGCTGTGTTTGTTCCATATCCTTGGCTGACCAAGTTCCCATACCCGCATGCCCCTCCTGCAACATAACAAACAAGTGTTGATTTTTCAATATTTTCTGCGCAAAAATCATTTTATTGCGTTCTAATAAATTGTAGTTGATTCTAAATTTATATTTTTTTTGTGTTACAACTTATGTATAGATTAAATCATAAATTCAAAATCAAACGTGAAATATGTATGAAAGTCATTTTTTTAATAGATTGATTCTTGTCGAAAATTAAACCCATAACTCATAGACGACAACTCCAGTACAACATTCATGAAATCAGATAGAGATGCATAGTGTAGCATACCCATAGTGCCGGACGCATCTCCGCCGCCATAAAAAGTGGCATGAGCGCTGTCCCAACCACCACCATAGTCAGAAAAAATGGCACGAAGATGTAAATTGAGCAAGCAAATGAGTAGAAGTAGAGATTTTTGAAGTGCCATTATGTGATAGTATGCTACAATTACAAGGGCTTAGAATGTGAGATTGTTGTGTGGGTGTAGTGAAGCATTGAAGGGGCAATGGGTATTTATAAGCACAAGTAGAATAGGTTAATTTGAAGACAAAAAAGGTGGGGGACTTGACAGCCGCCCAGAAGCCACCAAACGCAAACTGGAAATAGGCATAAGAAATGAAGAAGCCCATGCAATGGTTTTGCAGTACATGGCTCTAAACCACCAACCGCTAAGCTTTGTGGGTCACATCCTCCACATGCTAACACCTCAACCGCTTTCTGTACCTTTACTTCATCACTTTCATTTCATCCTTTTTGCCTTGCCCCTTCAAACTACAACAATATTTTACTAACAATAATTCTATATTTAATTTCAGAAAACAACAATAATCCTATATATCTTTCAATATATATATATATATAAATTTATCGGTTATATATATGTTTTATTCATTTTTCTTAGGACTTTCTATTTCTTCGACATTTTTGGTGTATTTAATTAGTATTTTTGATTAATATGATGTTGATTAAGTTTGTTTCAGTTTTTTCATCAACGCTTTTTTTAGTGAAAATTGACATATTAAGTTAATAATCTAATTTTACGCAGAAAAAAAATAATCTAATTTATTACACATCTCTTTCTGTTTAGCATTGTCGACTCATTTTCCAGTCAAAAAAGGAAACGATTATATACTCATATTATTTTTGAAAGAGATGGAGAAATGATAATTAGTTAATTTATTTTATCTTTATTTAAAATATTAATTCAGAATTTATTTTTCTTAAAATGCTCACTTATTGAAATTCAATATTTAAAAAAATTAAAAGTTTTAGAGGACGTAACTCTAACTTTTATATATATATATATATATATATATATATATATATATATATATATATATATATATATATATATATATATATCTCTATATATATATATATATATAAAGAGATTATATCTATCGACAACAGCTC